>CAKNXH010046254.1:2293-18488 GCA_932178445.1 Andricus quercusramuli
TATCCCCCTCTAATTCTAGCTTGAAAATATTAAATAAGAAAATTCATATTATCTAAGTTATGTTGTTATGTTTCCACACTCTTTGATTTTGGTCTTTATATCATAAATAAATGAAGTTGCAGATTACTACATATAAGTTTAATTTGTTTTTATGATTTCGTCTAACACAAACTCTTTTATTTATCGTGCCAACAGGCAAAGTAGTTGGGACAATTGCACAATCAACCTCTGGAAAAAAGTAGTACCCTCGACCATTTGAGTAAGTTGCAAACTATAGTCGTTCGTCCTACTTATTTAATATTTGCGTAATAAACGGCATCTAACGACACTAGACTCTTCCTTCTGGATCAGTGCTGCAATTGAAAACTTATCTGCTAATGGCTGGTGGCAAAAAAACACACGTTTCACATTTTATTTATTTTTATTACACAATGTTGTATTGTATGTGTACAAAATAAGTGCTACTTTGATGCAACAGTATCGGTTTGGATAATACAGATAATACTCTAGATAATAGTATAACGTCAAAGGATAGCCATGGTATACATTAGGATGGTTCGAAAAAAAATGTTTTTCAGTTGTACGTCGTACATTTGCTGACACTATGTGTAATCAACATGCAGGTTATCAATATACTCGCAACACCGCATATCATCAACAAATGTATACCATAGTTTAACTTTAATTTCTGTTATTTCTACTAGTCCTGCGAGAATCAGACCCTGATCTACTAGCCCTTGATGTCGAAGGTTGGTCATGAATATTCATTTGAGACAGAGTATAGTGTAAGTCGTCGAATGTGATGTGCGAATGATCCGCTGTTCCAAAGATTGGATATTGGTCATTCTGTGGAAACTGAGTTTCAGAGAAGCGTTCGTTTTCATTTTCAGAGCCGCTGTGACGCCCACTTCCAGAGACGCTATGATACTCATGCCCAAAGAAGCTATGATACCCACTTCCAGAGGCGTCATGATGCTCATTTCCAGAGACGCTATGATACTCACTTCCAGAGGCGTTATGATGCTCATTTTCAGAGCCGCTATGATGCTCATTTTCAGAGCCGCTATGATGCTCATTTTCAGAGCCGCTACGATGCTCATTTTCAGAGCCGCTGTAATACTCATTTTCAGATTGGTGTGGAGTCGTAACGGCAGAATCGATTTGTTCCAGGTGATATCTAGCCTCAATATCCCGCCACGCTCGAGCCCATTGTGAACCTTGAAGGAAGCTACGTAGAACGTCTGCAGCAGGCCTTAAGTGATCCATTCTCTGTAAAAAATATATAACATCTTAGGGGTTATTTCACGTATTATGTAAAATAAAACTCAGAAAAAAAATTATTGAGTGTTATTAAAATGAGACCATTGGTGGAATATCAGCAGTGAAGAGAAATAACTAGTTTATTTTAAGGAGTGACTTTTTCTGGTAACTACAGTGGCAAAGAAGTTACTTTTGCATATGTGTCAGTCCCGGGACTCAATGACCCATGTGTTATTATTTTATTTTTAATATTTCACGAGATCTGAAGGCATCAAAGAACTGGTCGTTTTCACGCACTCTCATTTACCGACTTTAATATACGTGTATACTACACGTGTATACTATACGTGTACCTACCTGTCTCATGGTGCAGTAGCGTATGATCTTTCGTATCCACTGATGTGGGGTAATGTACTGAATCGTGTACCATATTTCACCGTTAGGTTGTGCAATCGCATTTGGTTTTAGTGCAACAAGATCAGTGATATAATTTTCTGTGAACGTGGCTGGCATGATAGTTCTTTCGTGGTATGCTCCATAGATTATGCCTCCTAGTACTATAAGTCGACCATCAGCAAGGAAGAGTGTTCTTAGGTACTCTTGAGGACGTCGAATATATCTTCCCCCAGGAAGCTTATATGGACGATCAAAACCTGATGCGATCGCAGCTTGAGAAGATCTTTCGTCAGGACTACGAACAGGTCCGGTAGCAAGCGGATATCCATAGTCAAGCCTTTCTTGGTTGTCAAAAGGTTCACCACAGCACCTTATGCTAACCCTAGTACGTACAACCGGAGGACTTTCTCGGTTCACATTATTTCCACCTGGAGAACTTTCTTCATTCCTTCTATGCCCACGTTGTGAACTTTGCCCGCTCCGTCTACGTTGAGAGTGCCCTTCGTTTCCACTCGATTGTGAACTGAATTCTGTAAAAATACAATATGAATGTATAAATTTAGAATATTGATGTTATTTTGTCGATAGTGTAATTAATTAATTTCTGATGTTTAATTGTACCGATTACTTGCTCTAATAAGTTTTGAAACAACGAGAGAAAATCTACTTCGGCCTGGACATGTAACGGGAATATTACTTTACATGAGGCTACTGTATGTAGATCATTTGTTATTTTACGATTTACTACAGGATGACGCAGGCCTGCATCCCTTTACTTGAGAAATTTTAGTTAATCATTTTCTTCCGAATTGATTCACCATATCTGAATATAATTTTTCATAATATTGATGCTTAGATTGATGCTTGAATGTCAATAATATTTGCAAGATTAAAGGGAAATTTTTGTAATTAATCTTCCAATGCCTTTTCCAGTTCCTGGTCTGTTATATCTCACAGAGCAGGTGGAGGAGTGACATTTTGCCAATCAATAAGATCAGGGTAATATGCAGCAGAAAAATTTCAGGCTGGAGAGCATGCCCGTTATTTTGGGTGCAAGGGTCGATTGCAGCTGTCCTAACATCCTCTGGTAAATATCTTAACAGTTTTATGGTCTACCGTACATGTTTGCTTGCATGGTAGAACTACCAGTTTCTTTTGATCATGAACCATACAGGAGCATAGACCCGAATAACAAATTGTGTTATCATTTTCAGGTTTCTGGAGGAACTCACTTTGGTGACGTCCAGCCGAGGAACTCTGTTCGCTGCTATAAGCCAGCGCACGTAGCATAGTGCACCAGGATCCTTCCTAGCGAGAGCATCTGGCAAATTGCCGGAAGAAACAGCATTGCAGATTTCAAGCAGGTATTTTTGGTCGGTGCTAAGCAATTTTAGATCAATTTCAGGTAAGTCAGCTGCGATTGCTTTAAAAGTGACTTTTAGTTTCTGTTCACAGATTTTCAACTGCTAGGAACCGGGCCAGTGAAGGGATTAGGACCACGTGTTTTGCCGTCAAGATGCAAGATAAGGTGCCCGAGAGGCAATTCGTTAAAATATAACAAACAAATCTGCCACTACAGACTGCAGACTAAATAGAAATTTAATCATGCACCATGCAATTATTTATTTATAATACATGTGGGATTATTTTGAGAAAAAAATTTTCATTATATGAGCTTTATATTTTTTTCCGTAGAAGCGAACGCTTAACTAGCTTTTTTTTTTGTTATAGCTCAGAACTTGTTTTTAAAAAATCTCACCTAGATATTGATAATGTACATATTTTATATATTTTTGAGCAATATATTCTGTGGTACAGCTGTGCAAATATGTCAATTTTATTGAAATATCATTAGTTTGTTACTCTGTAAATTGCAAACGGTTTATCTGACGAAAAACCTGCAGTAAGCAAAGAAGTTTTATTTTTGCTCAGAAATTCTCAAAATTATTTTATTTTTTTTTTACTGATAATGAATGAAATTGTTGAACAAAATTGTTTAAGAAAAACACTGACCTGTACTTTGGAAAAATAATAAAAATATTCGTAATCGGGCGACTTTTCCTGAACTTTTGAACAAACGCTATCTCGGTAATTTTTATCTTTTTTAAATCTTAGAAAATATTATGAATATGGTAATGTTTTTGAATATAATATAATAATTCATAGCCTGTTGAAATATTGTAATTTAGAAAATTCTTTGTTTTTAACTTTGTTCAAAGAATCGAAAGTAAATGTTTTCAAATTGGAGTTCAAACTTCATATTTTGGTGTTCAAAATCTCGTTTCTTGGTTGAAAATTCAACAATTTTATTAAAAACGCATCCTTTTTGGTTGAGAATTCAATCGTGTTGAAAGTTCATCTTTTTGGGTTGGAAATTTAAGTATCTTTGTAGAAAATTTACTTCCTATTCAAAACTCAAATTTTGATGTCGAAAAGTAAAATTAAAACGTTTTTTGGATGCAACTTCAAATACTTTATTAGAAAATGGTGATTTTGTTCAAGATTTATATTTTCTGTTGAAAATTCATCTTTTGGTTTAAAATTGAATTATTTTGTTGAAAAGTGATCTTTTTTAATTGAAAATTCAACAGCGTGGGTAGAAGCTGAACTGATTTGTTGAAAATTTGTTTTACTAAATAAAGGTTCATTCCTTTCGTTGAAAATTCATTGTTTTTCTGGAAAATCATATTTTATGGTAGGAAAGACATTTTTTGGTTTAAAATGAATAAAGAAATAAAAAATATTTCAATTTTTACCTTAAATATTGTATCTGCTTATAAAAGATCCTATGATGCAAATATTTCAAGATTAAAGTACTGGTATTTCAATTTTAATGGTCAGGGAAAACGGAAAATTGGTCAAGCAAAAATCAGAGATTTTGAAAATGAAGTTTTCACCCTGCTAAAAAAAAAAAATTGATTATCATTTCGAACTCAAAAGTTCATTGCCTCACTACCCGATTCGGGTAGTGTTTCTAGGTGGATAAATACTACCAGTGTGGGTCCACCACACCCACGACGGGTCAACAACACGCAGTATTCCCCGAACGGTCACCCATCCAAGTACTAACCGCGCCCAACACTGCTTAACTTCAGTGATCTAACGGGAACTGGTGTTTTCAGCGTGGTATCCTGCTTAGCATGTATTATCTTTAATAGAATAAATTTTCATTAGTTTCAAGTCTTATCCACGGCGATACCACGCTGAAATCACCACAGATACAAGCATCTTCTTCGACAGATTTGGTCTTCCAATCTGACGGCGTTGAACGAGGTATCTGCGACTAACATGCTTGCCGTCCCGCTTCTACTCTAATCGTTTGGGGTGGTTCAATGGACGAAGAACGAGCTTAGGGCCCTTGATGTCACCACGCGTAAGATCATGCATATGCATAAAAGCTTGCATATCAATTCGTCAGTTCCGAGATTATACATTTCACGCCGTCAAGGCGGACGCAGACTTCTGAATCTCCAATGTCGGCATAACCGAATTGTTTTAAGTACAGCTTACATCGTTGCGAATGGCAGAGATCCTCTCCTAAAGATGGTCAGAAACCACGAGATGACTGGCGAAGGAGCGTTCCTTTACAAAGCCGCGGAGCAAGCTGCCGAGACCCTTGGCCTGAATTTCAACATCAGAAGTGAGGAAAGTGCATTACTCCATCTAGATGCTTCACGTCTAAAAGCCGAAGTAAAGAAAGCAGAGGTTAGTAAATTTTACCAAGAGCTACTCGACAAGCATATGCACGGAAACTTTCACAGAAATGTAGAAAAACAGTCCTTGTCAAAGGAGCAAACTTTAGCTTTCCTCAAATCATCAGGGCTCAATTCAGGTACAGCGGGCTTTATTTTCGCATGCCAGGACGGTGTAATCTCCATCTTAGCATACCGCGCCCGCATTTTATGTGAAGAAGTTCCCAGTGGTAGGTGCAGAGCGTGTCATGCACACGCTGAGTACCTAGAACACATACTATCGGGGTGTCCGACCCACGCAGGAACAACGTATATCTATGGACATAATGCGGCCCTAAGAGCACTTTATTACCACCTTTGTCACTCTTACGGTGCTGGTCGCTACCCTGCCCTGCCGAACGCTCCAAGGTATATAGAGTCAATTGTCCGAAACGAAAAGTGCCAGATTTTCTGGAACTACGATTTTCGGGCAGCAGTCTCCGTTGCGCACTCGAGGCCTGACATTGTTCTCCAAGACTTCGAGAAATGAACGATATTCGTGATCGAATTCTCGGCTCCGTCCGAATACAACTCACTGCAAAGGAGAAAGAAAAAGAGGAGAGGTATCAAGACCTTAAAAGAGAGCTGCAACGACTGTATCCAAAATATTCGGTACGAGTAATTGGCCTTGTGATAGGTGCTCTCGGAGGTGCTAAATTATCACTGGTTCGTAACCTTAAAGCCATACCCGCGTGCCAAAAATATGCCAAGGCACTTGCGAGATGGATGCAGAAAGCTGTGATCTTTGGGTCGCTTCGTGTCCTCAAGACACACGAGGGTTTCGCCGGCCTGTCGTGATTTCATCGTGCCCTGTGATCACCCATCTCACGGATGTGAGACGTGGCCATGGGTGTGTTTTGCCGCGGTTCTACTGGGGGCTATTGACATTTTCTTTTTAGATTTAACAACGAATATTACACTATACATATTTTTATTGAAAATATAATATTATTTAAGATACATGTTCAAGTATTATATTTTATCTCTTTTTCCTCCCTGCCTTTTTCTTGTTTTTTTTCATTATTATATATATATATATATATATATTTTTTTTTTATTTATTATTATTTTCAATTGATTTTCAATACTTATATTTATTTCAAGATCGTAATATAACCTTAAAGTTTTCCGGGCACTCCAATGCAGGTCAAATCACCCGATCCTTGGGACGACCTCATGTCAATCAATGAATTTCCTCCTTCAACTTCCTTCCAGAATACCGACGCATTTAAGCAACAATCTTCGCAGCGCACAGGCGAATCTATAAAACTTGGAATTACCGCCGAGCATCCAGAACACTTCGGCTGGAATTGAATAACCTCGGCTGTAGTTAAAGTCAGGTGGTACTTCATGTAAATTAAAGTGTGTGCCCTTGTATTCTGCGCCTTCGTACCTGTCTCAAGACTCGTGTAGTAGGAGTAACAAAGGTGCACCCCGTGCTCGACTCGCGCTACATATTCTAAATGGTGCATTGCTTGAACTTTTGTGGTACTTTTGGTTTAATTTTCAATTATCGTTGGAAGTTAACAATAAAAATTCCATTTTATTTTATTTATGAAACCTTATAATCACTTCCTTCCCCCTTTCTCCTCTCTTTGAATTTAATGGTTCCTTAATAGTTATTTAAATTCATTATAGCGATAATGTGGCTAAAATTTACCAAATTTTACTTAATTTAACTTTGTCTTAATTGAAGTTATATAATAAAAAGACACAGAAAAAAATTATTATTATTATTAAAATTATTAAAATTTCGTTATCTATATACCTGGTGCATGAATTCCATAAACTTTGGCGGCCTCTTTGGCCGCGACACCACCCAGGGATTCCATGTATACTGCCAGTTTTCACTTTTCCTTTCTTTCTTTTACCGATTATGTCTTTGCGAGGCTCAGTTTTAGAGTCGATTAAAAATACTGCATGCATAAGGAATACACCCGCTGGCACTGGTTAATAATATGTATATATTTTGCTATAATTTACCTTTTTTTACAAAAAAAATGTCATTGCTATCATTATTTTTCAGGGATCATATCGTAAAAACGCGTGTTTTATGCGATTGATATGGACAACAGATGTTGTCCCATCACCCTTTAAGATTTCAACATTGAAATCACCAATTACTCTGATTATTTTGTAGGGACCTTCATAATGGTCTCCTAATTTATTAATTCCTTTCTCGATCAGTAAGTAAACATATTGTCCCGTTTTAAAGTTCATTTCATTGATTTTCCGATCATAGTATTTTTTACATCTTCTTTTTGCAGCCTCTAAACGGAAATGGACCATCGATTCAGTAGCAATGAGACGATTTAAAATATCGTCCACTAATTTAACAAAAGTCATCGTGACTTGTTCCTCCGCGAATTCGGAAGGAAATATTGCTTTCCTTCCGAATACGACCTCATGAGGAGTAATACCTGTTGATTCATGGACCGAGGTATTAAATGAGAACATCGCATAAGGTAACCACAGGTCCCAATTATATTCCTCGCAATAATGGCGAAGATGTCCTACAAAGGTATGATGACTTCGCTCTAGCACTCCTAAGGATTGTGGATGGTAAGCTGATGATTTATATTGTTTCATTTTAAATAATTCCGCGAACCCAGCCATTATTTCACTCATAAATTGAGGTCCTTGATCAGTTTGAATCGATTCGGGACACGCAAATCGACAAATAAAATGTTCGGCAAATAAAGCTGCTATTGTAGGAGCGTCAATTTCAGTCAAAGGGATGGCACCTGAATATTTAGAAAGAAAATCTTGCCAAGTCATCATATATTCATTTCCAATATCCGATTTAGGCAAACATTGAACCTTAACTGAGCCGCCTGCAACGCACGAGAAGCATACGCAATTGGCAAATCTTTACCTATTGGGTCTTGGCTCAATACAGCCCCCATGGCGAAATCGAATACTGCAATAAGGGGTTCGGTACAAAGAATACATTTTAACACATCAAAAGCTAATTGCGCTTCCTGCGTCCATTTAAAAGTAATATCTATCTTTAATAAATTATTAAGAGGCTTTGCTATCAGGGCAAATCCAGGCACAAAACGCCTGTAATATCCTGCTAGACCTAAAAACTGTTTAACATTTTTACGACATTTTTCTTTACGAAAAAATTTGCACTTTTCAGGCTGCAAGACAAGATTCGCCGTTTTCAAAGGTCCCAATAATTTTTCAAGTTTTTCAATATGTTCTTTCAAAGATTTCGGATACATCACTGTATCATCCATATACACAAACAACTCAATCCCCTGTAATCCTGATAGAACCCTATCCATCAATCTCTGAAAGGTCGCTGGTGCATTCTTCATCCCAAAGGGCATTCTATTGAATTCATAGTGGTCAAAAGGGGTGGAAAAAGCTGTCTTGTGCCGGTCACTTGACTCAACCTCTATCTGGTGAAAACCAGCTGCTAGGTCCAAAACTGTGAAATATTTTGGACCCCCCAGCTGGTATAAAATATCAGTTATATTTGGGAGTGGATATGCATCCCCTACAGTTTTTTCATTTAAGCCCCTATGATCAATTACCATACGCCATCTTTTATTTCCTTGCGGGTCGGGTTTTTTTGGCACCACCCAAGCGGGTGAATTATAAGGTGAGTCTGAAGGTGAAATTGTTTTATTTTCAAGCAACTCACTAGTTTCCTTACTTATAACCTCTTTATGTATTGGTGGATACCTATATCCCATTTTTGTAACTGGTACTTCATCGGTCAAATTTACACGGTGTTCAAGAACACTAGTTGATCCCAATTTATCACCTTTTAAATAAAATTATTCAGAATATTTGTTTATTATAGAAAGCAAAGTCCCTCTTTCCTCTTTATTCATTTCTGAGAAACCTAGAGCATCCATTAACCGAATGAATCGATCATCCTCGGGGGTGGATATTTTTAAAATCTGTCTGTTTCTACTCTTTTCTGATAATATATTTGGAAAATCAAATTCCTCTAGGGTCATAGGGGATAAGGTAAGAAAAACATCTCGGTTGGTTGTATTTATGCAAAATAAAGTAATATAATTTTCTTTTACTGCGACTAAAACCTCCCCTGAAAATATCCCTGGACTCAAATCTATTATGGGTAAATAGCCCTCTTTTATCTCTGGATTTGTAACTGATATTTTTACCAATTGCTTTGTCCTGGCTTAAATACAAATTTCTACATTGAAATTTTCCGGTGCAAAAGGGAAAGTACCTAATGAATGTTCTATTTCTTTTTCTTTCAGGTGTATCGCTGTATCTTTAAGAAATGGCATTCCAAGAATTCCATCTCCTGGCAACGGAAGCTTGTCGGGGACTACTTGGAAAGAATATGAATCATCTTTGATAGTTAAAATTACCTCCCCTAATGTAATTACTGATTTACTCCTATTCCACTCAAAATTAATTTGGGTCTTTCATTAATTTTAACCCAATCTTTTATTTTTCTCTTGTGAATTATACTTAATTCAGGACCAGTGTCTACTAAAAAGGTTTCTTTTCCATCTACCAATTCTTCTGCAAACATTTCAACCTTTGGGGATTTGGTCATTCTTTCCGGGTCTTATATAATAAAAATACGTCTACTGGGCGTAATTTCTAAAGAAAGTTCGTCGTCACACGGAACGTTCCACTGAAGCGTTCCAGGAACATTCCCGGAACGTGCAAAATGTCCGCCCTTGGGAACGTTCCACCGGGACCTGAGGGGAACCTTCTATTCCAATAGTGCCCTCTACAGCATTGGATAAAAATGATGTGAACATGGAGCATTTGCTTCGTAGAATAAATTGCGAGACATACCAATGGAAAGTTTGCACGGATTTGAAAGTCGTAACCATCTTATTTGGACAACGAAGTGGTTTTACGAAGTACTCTTGTTATCTATGTGAATAGGATAGTAGAGATAGAAATGCCCATTACAAAAAAAAAAGATGTGGCCATCGAGGAATGATTTTGTTGTAGGACAGAAAAATGTTATGAAGAAAAATTTGTTTGATCCGGCTAATATAATACTGCCTCCTCTATATTTACAATTTGGCTTAATTAAATAGCTTGTGAAGGCTCTTAAGAACAGAGAAAGTCTATCTTCTGAATATCTATTTGTGAAGTTCCCAAACCTGTCAGAAGCAAAAATTAAAGAAGGAGTTTTTGGTGGCCCACAAATAAGAGAATTGATCAAGGATCCAGAGTTCCCAAAGAAGATGTCGACGGAAAAAAAGCATGGCAAAGCTTCGTCGATGCTTGTAAGAAATTTCGTGGCAACAACAAAGGTCCAAATTATAAGAAGATGCTGAGCGACTTAATCGTGAACTTTGGAGTCATTGAATGTTTAATGATGCTGAAGCTCCACTTTTTGGATTCCCATTCAGAGAATTTTCCAGAAAATATGGGGAATTATAGTGAAGAACAAGGTGAAAGATTCCACCAAGACATGAAGGAAATGGAAAGGCGTTAACAAGGATTTTGGGATGCTCACATGATATCAGATTACTGCTGGAATCTGAAGAGGGATACTTTAGTCACACACAAAAGAAAGGCGCTAGGAAAAAAATTTGAAGAAAGATGCAGACTCATAAAAATGCGCGCCAACATTGAAGAGTGTAGGCTTCACAGAGTAAGAGGCGAGGGGATTCACTTTAAACAAGCACCCCGATGAGTGCGAAGTCAAGAATGATGATTACTCAAAGTGAGAGGCAAGGGGACTCACTTTAAACAAGCACCCCGATGGGAACAGAAACTGCAACGTCCTCGTCGTTGTTCCTGGGTAACGCTAGTAGCAGCAATATATTTGGACAAGTTGGACTTGGTTGAATTCATCATTTTCCCCTAAGTTTGAAACGTTTAGATTAACAGTTTAGGTTAACCTTTCATATATCCACTGGTTGCACTTCATAACATGCATTTTCTGTTATTTTTGCCTGAAAATGACCTTAAACTGACCTTCAGGGATCAAACGAACAACGGATTCGGATTCAGCAACACTAAAAAGGTTGTTGAAGTTTATTGTACGGCTTTTCTTCCATTTGTCCGTGAAATGCCCTTAAACCTGACGCGGTGGAGGTAAATAGACATCGGATTTCAATTTAGCGACCCCAAAAACATATGAAAAAGGTTTTTGAAGTTAATTGCACGGCTTTTCCTGTATTTGACCTTGAAATGACCTTGAACCTGACGTGACGGAGGTACATAGACCTCGGATTCATATTCAGCGCGTCAATATGCTTAAGGGTAAAGTTGTCTTGTCAAATAGTCATCACCTTTTTTTTTTGTAAACCAGTGTAAATTTTTAATATTTCAAACAGTCCTGTGTTTTTTACTACTTTTTAGTTATTTAAAATCTTATTGTAATAGAGTAGATGTGCGTGATTCATAGAAATCACGCAACATTTTTTTTCCGCTCGGGGCAGTAGGGAAGATTTTGTGAGAATGACGGGCAACAGTTCTCAACTAAGAATTCAAAATTTTCCCAGAAATCTTATTATTGGTACGACTTATTGTTTTTGTAAGGCTTTCCGCAATTTCTTTTACCGGTACTAAAGTTGTATACGCTTTGTAATGTAAAAAATATTGAAAAATTATTCACAATATTTTTTCAATATATTTCACCATATATTTCCTCATTAAAAAGTGAAATTTTTTACAAATTTTTGTTTACGCGATAATAACTGATTAGCTACGGTTTATATCATCCTAAATCAACGCATGGAAATTATTTCAAAGTAAACAATAACCACAGCCCTAAACCATTTCTGTGACAAAATGTATAAATTTGAGGTTTCTTTCTTCATTATCAAATATTTGGTATAAAGCAAATAGAGAAGACAAAAGATTACTAAAAACATGTAACCTATAGTAGTTTTCCTAGTGGGACGATGGTCGTGGGGGTTAAGGCATAGGCTTTGCACCCACTCCGTCGGCTTGCGGGTTCGATTCCCGCCTCGCACTCTGGAAGAGCCTCGGTGGCCCATGCGGTGAACACTTGCCTAGCAAGGGAGTTGTTCATCTTCGGGGAGTTGTGGGATCGGTACCTTTAGAGAAAAAGGTTCTCTAAGTACTTAAGGCTGTTGCTCTTGGTGGTTCGGAACCCACCTTGAACTGTAGGTCCCCCTCCCACCATCAAGTAAGTGTGTGGGGGGTGTATAAAGGAATGGGGAAGAGATACAAGAAAAATGTAAACCCTTAGGGGATACATTAGAAGCTTCCATTCCACTAGTAATTTTCCTCAAAAAATATTTTCTCGAGGGAAAGGAACGGAACTCTTTTCATTCATTTCGGAAAATCTGCCTGAGCCATTGATAAAAGGTTTCGATAAAAAAAAAGATTGGTGAAAGAAAAATAAAAGAGATGACAAACAATTTGATATTTGAGTTTTACATTTTTTTTTTAAATTGAATTAGAGGTGTGGGGGATTGTGGTTTACATGTTCTACTCAGGCATGGTTCCGAACATCAAAGTTGTATGCATCACTTGAAAGGAAAGTTTCAGAAATGTATTGGAATTGGTGTAAATCAATATTTCGTTTTCAAATAATAATATTTTGCAGCCTGAAGTTTGATTGCTAGATAATACACATTTTCTCGACTTCAGCCAGAAATTTTCCAATTCTAAAAAACAAATGAGAGACAGATTGTTGACATGTGCAAAATTTTGTAAATCCCGTGAGCCTGAGACAGACTCCAAAAACCGAACCACGAGGCTGACCTTACCCAATGTCTCTTTACACAATCTTGATAACACTATTCTGCAAGAGCTACTTTTTTTGCTTGTCACCTACAATATTTAGATCGTTTCTTATCAATTTTTAGATGCAGATTACAAATTGTCAGCAAAAAATTTTTTATTCAAAAGTCAATAAAAAACCACCACAATCATCCTTTCGCGAGAATCACTGCTACACATTCTTATCAGATACCAAATTTTTATTAACTTTGGCCTTACTGACACTATTCTGCGAAGAATCAACATAAGGAAGAAAAGGAAATGGTAGGTTAGCGTTGGAAACTGTAACGTCGTATTTTTGAGGGACTTTCCACTCCATTTAATACTCTTTACTCTTTCAAATTGTAAGCCTTGTAACTTCATCTGTGACTTTCAAAGTTGAGGTTATTAATAACAATTTTAGAGGAAACTTATACGCAGTTTTCCCCGCTGGTGCGATTATATGGAAAAGAGTGGGATAAGCATTGATCAAAATTGCAAAGCTTTTCACGTAGCTTCAGTAAAGCTGATTCAAGTCAAATATTGAAGAGGAGAAAAGCTGCTGTTGAAGTTGGAAACGTATAACTATATTTACCCCGCTAGTTTAATTCTTAGGAAAAGAATGGGACAAGCACTAATCAAAATTGCAAAGCATTTTCTAGGTACGGTGGCGCTTAATCATGGCAAGTATTAAGAAAGAAAACAACTTAAATTGAAATTGGAAACCTATATTCATATTTACCCTGCTGATGCCATTATAGAGAGAAGAACGGGACAAGCCTGGATCAAAATTTCAAAGCTTTTTCTAGCTTCGGCCAGGTTAAGTCATGTCAAAAATAATAAGGGGAAGAACTGTAGCTGAAATTGGGAACCTATGTTGATATTTACTCTACTGATTCCTTTCTCAAAAAGAGAACGGACTAGCCCGGATCAAAATTGCAAATGTTTTTCTAGCTTCGATAGCACTAAATTATGTCAAGTATTCAGAAAGGAAATAGCTTGACTTGAAATTGGAATCCTATATTTATAATTACTCTGCTGGTACTCATTATTTGACATGAATCAGCGTTGCTGAAGCTAGTAAAAGCTTTACCATTTTGACCCAGACTTGACCCGTTCCTCCCCTTAGAATGGCACTAGCAGGATTAAGGATTGATCTAGGTTAGCAATTTGAATTTCAACTTTTCCCTTCTCATGGCCTTATTTTCATTAGCGTTACCAAAGCTAGAAGAAGATTCGCATTTTTGATCCAGGCTGGTCTCATTCTTCCCCTTAGAATGACACTAGCAATGCCAAATGGTTGAAAAAATCATTACTACGTTAAAATTGTAACTAATATTTTATATACATTTTGTTAAAAAATTTTCTATCAAAAAATTATATTTTAAACAATCCTTTTACGACAATGTTTATTTGATTTTTTAAAGAAAAAGTCGGTAAAACAGTGACCCACCTTGTTGGCTGGGATATGCATTCATATCAATGCTCTACCTCACCGATCGAGTTACCGACTATGGGTATCTTATCAATAGCTGTTTCACCAGGCGATTATCTCCAGAACCGCCTGGATTATCTACTAATAATACCGCAGATGTGACTTGCCGCATGGGAGACATACCGTAATGAGACTTACCGTAGTGACTTTATATAGATTCGGACATTCTACAAAACTGCCGAATTTTTAATCTAAATATAAGAATTTTCAACGAGAATGTTTATTCTCAACCGAGCAGTAGAATTTTTGACATAAAAAGATGAATTTTCAACGAAAAATGTAGTAGTTGATATTTTAGCGAGTTGGTGCTGCTTCTTCAATATTTGTGTAATCAACGGCACCTAACGACATTAGACTCTTCCTTCTGCATCAGCGCTGCAATTGAAAACTAATCTGCTAATGGCTGGTGGCAAAAAAAGACCTTCTACATTTTAGTCTTTTTTATTGTATGTATACCATACACACGCGCACTTCAAGCAAGATTACTTTTTCTATCTGTTGCGCTTGCACATTTTTATTTAGAAATACTTTTCAGGACTGCCAAAATTAAAACCTCATTGCAAGATGCTTTTAAGCTTGGCAGTTTTATTGTGAGCAGTCAATAGTAACTGAAAAATTACCAGAATATCAAAACTTCTTTTTTTAAGTGTTTCAAGAAAATTTGATCCAAATTTTTCTTCATATTCATATTTATCATTCGTGCTTAGCAAGTATTACGTAAGTTCACATGAATATCAAAAAAGTGCCTACGTAAATAAGTCTATTACTTTGCTTACCTCCCACCTTAAAAACATTCGATAGAGTTTTTTGTAGATCTTGAAGTGACAAAAAGAACTTTCTTCTATCTCCTGCTCACGTTTTCAGGATAAATATCAACTTTTTCTTCTTCATTCTGTACCGTAAGTAAACCGAATAAGTTTCACTTGGATATTATTGTGTCGGCCAAGATAATGCGAACAATGCCCTGGCAAATACTGTAACATCAAAGTACATCTATGGTATACATTACGAAGGGTAAAAAAAATATGTTTTAACTGTACGTCGTACAATTCCTGACATGTCTAATCAACATGCATGATTTCAATCTACTCGCAACACCGCATATCATCAACAAGAGTATACCATAGTTCAACATTAATTTCTGTTATTTCCATTACTTCTACGAGGCACAAGGGATCCTAAGGCATAACCAATCGCGGACAATCTAGCCCTTGATGCTCTAGTCCCTGATGAAGTCGTTCGGTCATCAATAATAACTCGACCCATGCGAACGGTTATGTCGTCGGCTGCGCGGCGCTGATTACCCACTGTTCTCGCGTGTGGATTTCGCTCACGTTGTGAAGACTCATTTCCAGATACGCTAAGATTCTCACTTCCAGAGGCACTATGATGCTCACTTCCAGAGACACTATGATGCTCACTTCCAGAGGCGCTTTGATGCTCACTTCCAGGGTTGCTTCTATATCCACTTCCAAATTCGATAAGATGCTCATCTTCAGAATCGATATTTTGCATGTGATATGTAGCCTCAATTTCCTGCCATTCACGCAAACGTGCTGCACCTAGAAGGAACTTACGTAGAGCGGCTGCAGCAGGTTCTAAATCTGCGATTCTCTGTGAA
>CAKNXH010046262.1:1595-34503 GCA_932178445.1 Andricus quercusramuli
AGAAATGTATTTATCTTGTTTAAAATTCATCCTTTCTCGAAGAAAATCAACCTTTTTTGTTATAAAGTCAACTGTTTTGTAGAAAATTTATTCTTTAAATTGAAAGTTCATTGTATGAATTGCAAATTCAGTTTTTGAACGAAAAAACTATTCCATGTTGAGTTTAAAATTAACTTCTTATAGTTGAAAAATTCTACTATTTACTTTAAAAAGTATGTAATCTGTTTAACATTCATCCTTGTGGGAAGCAGATCCACCTTCTTGGTTGAAAAATTAACTATTTTTAGAAAATTCATTGTTTTTCATTTTTGTGAAAAATTTCGTTGTATGAATTAAAAATTCAATTTTTGATTGAAAATTTAACTATTCCATTTTGGGTTTGAAATATACTTTTTACTACAAAAATTCAATTAATTTGTTGAAAATTCATTCTTGAAAGAAGAAAATCAACCTTCTTGGCTGAAAATGTAACTATTTTTTAGAAAATTCGTCATTTAAATTGAAAATTCGTTGTTTACATTAAAAAAGCATTTTTTGATTGAAAATTCAACTATTCTATTTTGGGTTTTAAGTTGACTTTTCTTAGTGGAAAAATTCAACTGCTTAATTGGAAATGTATGTATTTTGTTTCAAATTCATCATTTTTTGATGAAAATCAACCTTTATTGTTGAAAATTCAACTGTTTTTCAGAAAATTCATTCTTTAAATTGAAATTTCGTTGTATGAATTGAAAATTCAGTTTTTTAATGAAAATTTGATGATTCCATTTTGGGTTCAAAATTGACTTTTTTTAGTTTGAAAATTCAACTATTTAATTATAATAAAATTGTATGTATAATTGTATGAATTCATCATTCTTGAAAGAAAAACAACCTTCTTGGTTGAAAATTCAACCATTCTGTAGAAAATCCGTTGTTCTTAATATTTGTAAACAATTTCGCTGCATGAATTGAAAATTCATTTTTGATAGAAAATTTAAATATTCCGTTTTGGGTTTAAAATTGACTTTTTGAATTAAAAAATTCAGCTTTTTTGTAGAAAATTTATCAAATGTTTTGAGAATTCAACTATTCTATAAAAAATGTATGTATTTTGTTTAAAATTCATTCTTTTTGAAAGAAAATCCACATTCATGGTGAAAAATTCCACTATTTTGTAGAAAATTCGTTGTTTAAATTGAAAATTCAAGTTTTGAATGAAAATTTAACTATCTCATTTTGGGCATAAAATCCTTTTTTTTAGTTGAAAAATTCAACTATTTAATTCAAAATGCATGTATTTTGTTCAAAATTATTCTTTCATTGAAGAAAATCAAACTTCTCGCTTGAAAATTTAACTATTTTATAGAAAATTCGTTTCTCACATTGAAAATTAATTTTTTATGTATGCATTTTGTTTAAAATTCATTCTTTTGAAAGGAAATTAATCTTCTTTGTTGAAAATTTAACTGTTTTGTAAAAAATTAGTTGTTTTTAATATTTCTAAAAAATTTCGTTGCATGAATTGAAAATTCAGTTTTGATAGAAAATTTAACTATTCCATTTTGGGTTTAAAACTGACTTTTTGAATTTAAAAATTCAGATTTTTGGTAGAAAATTGATCAAATTTTTTGAGAATTCAACTATTTGATTACAAATGTATGTCTTTTGTTGATAATTCGTCTTTTTTAGAAGAAAATCAACCTTCTTGGTTGAAAATTTAACTATTTTGTAGAAAATACGTTGCTTAAAATGAAAATTAGGTGTTTAAAATAATAATTCATTTTTTGAATGAAAATTGAACTATTTCATTTTGGGTTTAAAATTGACTTTTTTTAGTTGAAAAATTCAACTATTTGCTTGCAAATTTATGTAAGTTTAAATTAAAAAATCATTGTTTAGTCAAAAATTCATTTTTTGATTGAAAATTTAACAACTCCATTCTGGGCCACAAATTACCTTTTTTTTGGTTCAAAAATTCAACTATTTTATTAAAAATGTATGTATTTTGTTTAAAATTCATTCTTTTGAAAGGGAATCAATCTTCTTGGTTGAAAATTTAACTATTTTGTAGAAAATTCGATATTTAAATTGAGAATTCGTTGTTTAAATTGAAAATTCATTTTTTAATGAATGGAAATTCAACTATTTTGTTAAAGGCCAGTGTGCCTAAAAATATTTGACAACCACTGATTTAACGAAAGGATGGCATAATTTCCCAGCTCAAGTTTTCTGGCCAAAGAGTAAAAAATTTTACCCTTATCGTTAACATCTGTGTTGGCAAAACGAGCTTGCTTTCTCCCATTGAGTGAGTCAACAAACGCGGGCCAAAATCGGCTAATAGCCGACAATTCTATTGTCCCGGTCACGTACTCTCAGGGACAGCTGGCCGCCAGGATTTTCCGATTACGTGCCAACGCCGGGCTCAACACGAGAGAAGGCCCCGGCCGGCACGTACGCCAGTAACGCTGCCTTCGCTCTCTCTCTCGCTCCAACGCGCCTACGAAACACAGGGGAGCTCAACGCAAGCTTCGTTGACTCTACGAATCTAGTCGATTCAAAAACTATTTTATATTATTTATTCTTAACAGTAAACATTCTTTGGACACTGATTTGACATTAAGTTAGGTCTCACTATTGTTATATGTAATTATTCTTCGACTAACATGTATAATTTTTGTTTTCCTTTTAAAATGAAAATATTCGATTTCTGTAAACGCAGGTTTAAACTTTATAGTTATACAAAAGTCTCCGCCAAATATTATCCAAAAATGTTAATATTTAATATTTTTGAACTCTAATTAAACATTTGTAAAATATTGTAAATGGCGAAAGGCGCGCGGGCCTGACGGAAGGAAGCACGGAGTACGGTGTCTCCACCGCTCCGTTGCGACTCCAGTTTCGGGAGTCTCGGCCAATCACCGGGCCAGCAGCCGCTTCCCTCTTCACTCAGGTCCACGCCCCTCGCGCACATAAATACCCGTGCTCGAGCCTAACTCGGCACTAGGGATGGGCGATTCTTTTGAAAAGATCGATTCATGAATCGATCCAGGATCGAATTTATTAAGATCGATTCATCAAAAAAAGCGAATCAAAAGAATCGATCCTGAAAAAATCGATCTTTTAAGATCGATGTAAAAATGACCTAAATAGTTTATATTTACTCATAAATCATTACAGTTATTTAATTTCAAATAAAATGATCAAAGATCGACAACTAGACACTGTTTATTCCTTTTTTCACAAAGAACTTTGTAAACCAGGAAAAATGCTTCAATGTTTGTTCATTTATATTTGATGTCATAAAAAGTTTCGGACCTCCCTTTCGAGCAGTGTTCACGAAACTATAGGACGGACAGATAAATAAATAAAAATGAAAGAATCGCTTCTTCGATTCTGGTGGTAAAAAATCGACTCACGAAGAATTGATTCAAAAGATCGATCTTTTGAGTGGAGAAGATCGATCCAGAATCGCCCATCCCTACTCGGCACTTGCGCTTTGTCCAACGATTGGAGTGACTGGGTCGTGTGGTGCTCTGAGCCCCGCGACTATCGAAGGATCTCCTCCTTGTACAAAGATTAAGGAATCTCTCTCTCTCTTACTCGTTCACTTTTCCTTTCTCTCTTGTGCTGTGGTGTACTGGGCCCCGGTACCCTCTCTCTCACTCCTTATCTCCTCTCTTTTCCCTCTTCCTTCCTTCAGTCACCAACCAAACTTTCCGTATGCCTGGAGGACACAAAAGAAAACGCACCCGCCGTTTCGTCTAAGTCACGAACATCTGATAAAAACGAAACTGCATCCAGTACTTCAAAAACAAAAGGAAGTAAAAATACGACGAGCACTTTTGACTCAAGTCCTGAAATGGAGTCTGATGATAATAATAGCGTTTTGTCGGGGAGTAGTAACGTTTCAAGCAGTCAGTTTGGACAGCTCTTGTCAGCTATCAATTACTGCAAATCAAGCGTATTATCTTTGAAAAAGGATAATGATGGAATATGCTCAGATCTAAATGATATTAGGGAAAAAGTGATTGTCTCCCTGAGATGCAGCTCAAGCTTGAAGAGAACAATGCCAAGCTTCAAGCGATATCGACTCAATATGTTGAGCTGAGCTCACAAGTTTCGGTACTTACAACCGAAAATGAAGCTCTACGGGATAAGATTAAATCGATTCAGGATAGTCAGAGAAGACTAGATCAGCGTGTTCTAAGGACGGAAAATCAGCAATGTGAGGATGGATTGATCATTGCTGGACTACCTGAGAGAGAAGAGGAAGATCTTGTAGATCTTGTCTGTTCAGTCTCAAAGGCCATCAATGTGCAGCTAACTCCTGCTGAGATAAAAAATGTACACAGGATGTCTTCAACACTATCAGTATCATCGACAGAAGCTCAGTCATCTGCCTTAGGAGCGGCGGAAAAGGCTAGTTCAACTTCTACCTCTAAACCTTCTTCCCCAAAATCAATTGTTGTTCATCCAAGTAGTAAGCCACGATTAGTGCTGGTTAGATTCTCAACGCTAAGGCCTCGAAAAGAGATGATTTCCAGTATGAGAAAGAAGAAATCACTGTATGCAAATGAAGTATCTTCGGATCTGGGTAAATCTCGTATTTACATTAATCAATAACTCCCTGCAGCCACATACAACCTACTTCGCTTAACTAGAGAAAAGGCTAAGCTGCTTTCGTACAAATATGTGTGGCAGGTGAATGGTGTGATCCTTGTCAGGCGAAATGATAAGGATCCTGTAATCAGGATTCTATGTCATAGTGATCTTGACCTTTTGACTGAATGACTAACTCCTGAACAGCGTAGATCCTTGCCTCTGAGTAAAACCCCTGACTCCAATTCTGCCTTTCACAACTCGCTTATAAAAATCTGTCACACTAATATTAACTCACTAAAATCGCATATCAACTTACTTCGTGCTTACTTAAATCATAATATATATCATGTCATAGCGATAAGTGAAACATGGCTAACTGAAACTATTAGTGATAATATTGTTGCTCTTGAAGGGTATTCGTTTGTGCGTAGGGATAGAGATGGCAGGAGGGATGGAGGTGTTGCGGTGTATGTCATAAATGGTCTAAACATCAAATTATTGGAGACATCAAAGGGTGTTTTTAATGAACAAAAATTTATTATAATGGAAATATCTTGTCGTGCTATGTCACCGCTGCTATTGTCCGTTGTCTATAGAAGACTTCATGGACAATACCTACATAATTTTGAATCCTCCTTTTTGAGATTCATTCATGCATATGAAAATATTGTACTTATGGGTGATTTCAACTTTGACTTAAATAATCGGGAACCTGGATCATTATATGTAAAGGCATTATTTGACTCGCTTGATCTGTTTATAATGCCGTATTCTGCAACGCATCATACTCCGAACTCTCATACGTGGTTGGATCTATGTGTAGTAGATGATGAGAGAATAGTATTCTCAACTCATCAATCAACAGTGCCATTTGTGGCTAGACATGCGCTCATTTCAATTGAATATATTTGGAAATTCAGTATTTCTTCTCAAGTAAGAAAAACATACCGTGATATCCGTAATATGGATGAGGGTGCCTTTCTTAACAAATTTCAGTCTGTGGAGTGAGGTGCATTTGAAGGTTATCTCTCTGTAAATGAGAAACAAATCTTTATAAGTAATGCCCTAAACGTGGCTATGGATGAATTTGCACCCTTGTGCTCGTTTATTCCATCACGAAAAAGTTTTTGCCCTTGGATGACGGATGAAATTAGAAATATGATGAAGAAACGAAACCGTGTGTATAAGACTTGGAATAGAGCAGGAAATCCAGAACTATATGCTGATTATAAGACTGTGAGGAATGGTGTCACTCGTAAGCTTGATGAAGCAAGGGACTTTTACAATGCAACAAGATTGGATAGCGTAAATGATTCTAGAAGTCTGTGAAAGGAATTAAGGGCTCTGGGATACGTCAGACCAAGATGTGAAGAGTTGCCACTTATATGTTCAGTAAATGAAATTAATGCCTACTTTCTTTCTATTTGTGGTAGCTCTGCATATAATGCTACAGAGTCAGGGCTCACTGACCTCCTGAAATTTCCTTTTGAGGATTCTAGATTCTATTTTCAAGACATAACTCCCCTTTCACTGATTGAGAGCCTAGATAACATAAAAAGAGAGGCTAGAGGTGTTGATGGTCAATCTATAGGCTTTGTTGTAAAGGCTTTACCACCAGTTCTTTTCCCATTCATACTTAGTTTATTCAACTCATCCTTGCAAACCTCCGTTTTTCCTGAAGAGTGGAAGAAGGTTCTTATAAAGCCTATTAACAAGATTAAGGTTCCTCAACATGCTGGAGATTATCGTCCTATTGCAATCCTCTGTTGCCTCTCAAAAGCACTAGAAAGAACTGTTTATGATCAGATGATTAAATACATTGAATCCAATAACTTCTTGAGTGCTTATCAGTCAGGTTATAGACATGGTTTCAGTACGCAGACGCTATTGCTTAGGGTCACTGATGACATTCGGAGAGGCATTGATAACCGAATGGTGACAATCATGGTCCTGTTTGATTTCAGTAAAGCATTTGACATGGTCCCTCATAAGCTTCTTTTGTAAAAACTCAAGGATTACGGATTCTCGGCTTCAGTGCTTAAGTGGATGTCATCATATCTTTCGGGCCGTCAACAATCAGTTGTTGGATTAAGCGGAGAAAGATCGGAGTGAGGAGAGATTGGCACTGGCGTTCCACAGGGGTCTGTGCTTGGGCCTTTGCTATTTATACTCTTCACCAATGATATTGGATCTGTTATCAAGTACTCATTTCATATGCTTTTTGTAGATGATCTTCAAATATACATCCAGTGTAGTCCAGATAAAATCAATGAGACTATCGATCTAATTAATCGAGATGTAAGGGCGATATATGAATGGTCAGAAACTAACAATCTTAAAATTAACGCAAGCAAGACCAAAGCGCTAATATTTGGAAGTTCCAAATATATAAATAGCCTAGATATGGCCTCTCTTCTCCCGGTTAAGATTCTGGACACCATTATTCCTTTCGTCGATAATGCCAAAAACTGGGGATTAATCCTTACTCCTACATTGGCTTGGGATAAAAAAGTGGGTAACATTTCTAGACGAGTTTATGCTACCTTGAAACAGCTGCAATTTAACAAAAATTCTTTGTCCACTGATCTTAAAACTAAGTTGGTCTCTTCCCTCATAATACCTTACTTCGATTATTGTTGTGCGGTTTACAATGACTTAACTGACGAGCTTAATCGGAAATTGACTAAGCTGTTAAACTCGTGCATAAGATTTATATTTAATGTAAAGCGTGATGAGCATATAACACCATATCGTAAAAGGCTTGGGTGGCTGAGTGTTGCTAGTAGAAGAAAATATTTTATAAGTGTTATTACTTTTGGTATATTAAAATCGCGACGCCCAGATTACTTGTATGACCAATTTGTTGAAAGGGTGGCTGTCACTGATTATTGAAAAATCAACTGTTTGGTTGAACAATTTATGTATTTTTTTAGGAATTCATCCTTTTTTTTTTAAAAAATCAAGATCGTTGGTTGAACATTTAACTATTTGCTAAAAATTTAATTAATTTATTGAAAATTCAACTATTTGATTAAAAATGTATGTCTTTTGTTGATAATTCGTCTTTTTTAGAAGAAAAACAACCTTCTTGGTTGCAAATTTAACTATTTTGTAGAAAATTCATTCTTTAAATTGAAATTTCGTGGTATGAATTGAAAATTCAGTTTTTGAATGAAAATTTAATTATTCCATTTTGGGTTTAAAATTTACTTTTCTTAGTTTGAAAATTTAACTATTTTGTGGAAAATTCATGCTTCAAATTGAAATTTCGTTGTATGAATTGAAAATTCAGTTTCTGAATGGAAATTTAATTATTCCATTTTGGGTTTGAAATTGACTTTTTTTAGTTTGAAAATTCAACTATTTTATTAAAAATGTATGTATTTGGGTTGAGATTCATTTTTTGTGGAAGAAAATCAACCTTCTTGGTGAAAAATCTAACTACTTTGTAGAAAATTCGTTGTCTTTAATTTTTGTGAAAAATTTCGTCGTATGCATTGAAAATTCATTCTTTGATTGAAACTTAACCTATTCCATTTTGGGGTTGAAATATACTTTTTTAGTATAAAAATTCAACTATTTGGTAAAAATTCAATTAATTCATTGAAAATTCAACTGATTGTTTAAAAATGTATGTCTTTTGTTGATAATTCGTCTTTTTTTAAGGAAATCAACCTATGTAATTTGTTTAAAATTCATCCTTGTGAGAAAAAAATCAACCTTCTTGGTTGAAAATTTAACTACTTTGTAGAAAATTCGTTGATTTCAATTTTTGTGAAAAATTTCGTTGTATGAATTGAAAATTCAGTTTCTGAATGAAAATTAAATTATTCCGTTTTGGGTTCAAAATTGACTTTTTTTAGTTTGGAAATTGAACTATTTAATTAAAAATGTATGAATTTTGTTTAAAATTCATCCTTTTTGGAAGAAAATCAACCTTCTTGGTTGAAAATTTTAATATTTTGTAGAAAATTCGTTGTTTACATTGAAAATTCATTTTTTAATCAATGGAAATTCAGTGGACATTCAACTATTCAGTAGAAAAGTTATAAAATTTGTTCAAAAGTCAACTATTTGGTAAAAATTGAATTAAATTGTTGAAAAGTCAACTATTTTATTAAAAATGTATGAATTTTGCTTAAAATTCATCCTTTTGGAAGAAAATCAATCTTCTTGGTTGAAAATTTATCTTTGTATGTTAAGAATTTTATTATTCCGATGCAAATTTTGTTTTTTCTTTGAAACCTAATTTTTTGTATCTGAAAATTTAACTCTTGCTTGATAGGCAGACAAGGAGTGAAGGCAACAATGGGAAAACTTAATGTCGATCTTCATTCCTTTTTATTATTTTTATATAGGGATTTATTATTATTATTTTGGAAGAAAATCAATCTTCGTGGATGAAAATTTAAATATTTCGTAGAAAATTCGTTGTTGTTAATTTTTGTAAAAAATTTCGTTTTATTAATTGAACATTCATTTTTTGATTGACAATTTAACCATTACATTTTGGGTTTAAAGTATACTTTTTTAGCATGAAAATTCAACTATTTGGTAAAAATTCAATTAATTTGTTGAAAATTCATTCTTTAAATTGAAATTTTATTGTATCAATTGAAAATTCATTTTTTCAATGAAAATTTAACTATTCCATTTTGGGTTTGAAATATACTTTTTTAGTATAAAAATTAAACTACTTATTTAATAACTTATGTATTTTGTTCAAAATTCATCCTTTTTGGAGAAAAATCAACCTTTTTTCTTGACAATTGAACTGCTTTAGAGAAAATTCGTTGTTTAAATTGAAAATTCGTCGTTTAAATTGAAAATTCATTATTTCAATGAAAATTTAACTATTCTATTTTGGGTTTGAAATTGACTTTTTTTAGTGGAAAAATTAATCTATTTAATTAAAAATGAAAGAAAATTCGTTGTTGGAATTGAAAATTGGTTGTTTAAATTAAAAATTCAAGTTTAAAATGAAAATTTAACTACTATTACATTTTGTGTTTAAAATTAGCTTTTTTTAGTTAAAAAATTAAACTAGTTAATTAAAAATGTATGTGTTTTGTTTAAAATTCATCCTTTTTGGAAGAGAATCAACCATTTCTGTTGAAAATTCAACTGTTTTGTTGAACTGATTAATTTTCAACCAAATATATGAATTTTCAACTAAAATTATGAATCGTTAGACAAAAAAATAAATTTGTTGAGAAAGTAGTTCAACTTTTAACGGAGTAGTTGATTTTTCAACCTAAGAAGCTTAATTAAAAAAAAATGTAATAGTAGATATTTTAACAACAAAAGATTTTAATTTTTAATAAAAAATCCTAGCAAGATTTGAAAAGGGTGGAAGGCGACAGCAAATCTCACGGTATCTTAAATGGTTCTTAAGGGGGGGGGGGGGGAGTTCAGAAAAACACCTCACGTGAATTGTGGATGAAACCTTGTTAACTTGTTTATTTATTCATTATTATTTCGTGAATTTATGAATATTTTTAGATCTCGGGACAGTGAGGGTACGTGGGTTAGCATTTGCAGATGATAAGGTTGTCATGGCAAATTCAATACATAGAAGTTTTGCAAAGAGTGTTGAGTAAACTGAATATAAGCATGAAGAACATGGGCCTCAAAATTAAGGTAAATAAAATAAAAATTATGGTCGACCCCTCCTTAAATTAAATTATTTTCAGAATTAGAAGCTTAAAATTATTCAAATTTTATAATTTCAAATACGTTCAATTAGATAAATGTTGTTAGTCGCAAAACTGATTTACAAATCTCCAGTGGAAATAAACCTAGAACTTTCAAATTTCAGTAATAAACAATTTTTTAAAAACATTTTCAATAATTGGACATTAATCAGGGATTTTTTGACATTTTCAAAAAGGGCCATTTGATTCTTAAGATCCTTATATGTTTTGTCATGACATTAAAGGTTCGTTGAACCGATTACAAGATCGTCAATCTTCATGGCTATTAGGAGTTAATAGTCTATTATTTATTCGCTTTTGATGCACTAATCTAATATATATTGATTTAAAGTAACAGCCCACGTAAGTCGAGATGTAACGAGTCTTCGATGAAACAATAAAAAAAAAAAAAATTATTCCCTTCAATTTGATTATCGTATGATTGAAATTCGAGAATTTTAAATCAGACTAAAATCAAATTCAAAATCCCATTTAACGTCCAATAATCAAGTCAATATATCGAATTCCTGAAAATAAAACAAGAATTTAACGATAAAATTTGGACAACCACCACAAAATGCTCCTATTGCAATTCCGAAAAAACAATTTTAAAACATTTGCTTCTTCGGACAAAAATAAAAAAGAGGAAAGAAAAATGAGAAGGCAACCAACCAAATCCCATTCCTTCTCTTTTTTATTTCTTTCGTCTTTTTTATTTTTATTATTATCAAATCACAATAAAAAAACATGCAAAGTATTTACCAACGTTTCGGTGCTCACACAACACCCTTATCAAGGCAAGGAAAATTAAAACAGGTGGGAACAGCGACCACGCAACGACGCTATCTCCTCGATACCTGAGATCTGAATGTGAGTCAATCCGTCACAACAAACAAGAAATAAAAGAAAGTCCAGACTCATGATTTTTAGTTTTTTTTTTGGCTTTTAGTTTTCATGACTCTTGACTTTCTTTTATTTCTTGTTTGTTGTGACGGATTGACCCACATTCAGATCTCAGGTATCGAGGAGATAGCGTCGTTGCTTGGTCGCTGTTCCCACCTGTTTTAATTTTTCTTGCCTTGATAAGGGTGCTGTGTGAGCACCGAAACACTGTTAAATACTTTGCATGCTTTTTTATTGTGATTTGATAATAATAAAAATGAAAAAGACGAAAGAAATTTTATGCTTTTATTTATTTTTATTATTATCGTATGATTATCCACTGTAGAAGAGGTTTCCCTTATATATTTAATTAAAAAGTTCATCATATTATCCAATTGCTCCCTAAAAAAAATTACATTACATACAAAATAAAAAAAAGTTCTTATTTGGAAAATAATGTTAATAATAATGTTTTGAAAAATTCTTTATTTACTTTTAAAGAGACTAGTTTTTTCTTTTTGAAGCTACGAACATTTTTTATTAGAAAATACATGTTTTGAAAAACTATTTATGTTTTTGGTTTATTTGTTTTTAAGATTATAAAATTATAGTTTTTCTAAAATTTTTGAAAATATTAAAAAAGATTTTTAAGATTTGAGATATGTCAAATTGAAATTTCCACAATTGATATTTTAACCAGAAAAGAATTTTATTTTAAATCAAAAAAGTTGAACTTATCCAGAAAATATGAATTTTCTACAAAATAGTTTAGTTCTTCAATCACAAAATATTAATTTTTATCAAAAAAGTTAATTTAAAACCAAACAGTTCAATTTTCGACCAAAGAGATGAATTTTCGACCAAAAAAAGACAAAGCTAATCTCAAACAAAAAGGTGAAGTTTTATCCAAACAAATAAATTCTCTACCAAAAAAGACAAATTTTCAACGAAATAGTTACATTTTCAAAAAAATACATGAATTTCTAACAAAATAGTTCAACACTCAACCAAAAAGGACTCACTTTTAACGAGTTGTAATTTTAACCAAAAAGATGCATTTTTGATCCAAACATAAATTTTCTACAAAATAGTTTAGTTTTTCAATCCACATTTATGTATGTTTAACAAAAAAGTTACTTTCATACAAAAAAGTTGAAGTTTTATCCAAATGAATGAATTTTCTAAAAAAAAAATGAATTTTAGTTGTATTTTTAAACAAAAAAAATACATGAATTTCCAGTAAAATAGTTGAATTCTCAACCAAAAAGACTAATTTTCAATCAGTTGTATTTATCACTAAAAAATAAGTATTTTCAAACAAAGGAACGAAATTTATACAAAATTATATCATTTTTATCCGCAATTATGGATTTTCAACGAAAAAGTTAATTTTAAACTAAAAAGTTTAATTTTGTGCCAAAAAAATACGATTTTTCAACGAGATATTTAAATAATCAAGTAAAAAAGTTTCGTTTTCAACCTGTTGTATTTTTAACCAAAAATATAAATTTTTTAACCTAGGAGACGAATTTTCTAAAGAATAGTCTAATTTTTCAATTCCGCAAATATAAATTTTCAATAAAACACTTAAATTTTGACTAAAAAGTTGAATTTTCATCAAAATTGATAAATTTTCTACCAAAAAGATTCATTTTCTACCATAAAAGACGAATTTTCGACGAAATATTTACATTTTCAACAAACAAATTTTCAAATTCTAAAAAATAGTATTTTTTTTAATTCACAAATATTGAATCCCAACAAGAAAGTTAATTATAATCCAAAAAGTTTAATTTTTATCCAAATAGATGAATTTTCTACCAAGAAGATTAATTTTCTAGCAAAAAAGACTAATTTTGAACGAAATTGTTACATTTCCAACCAGCGAGATGAATTTTGGACTAAAATTATAAATCAATGACCAAAAAAGTCAATTTTTAAAGAACCAGTTGAATTTTTATCTGAAAAGATGAATTCTGAACAGAAACTTTGATATTTGATATTTAAACATAAATTTTTATTAAAAAAGAGTGGGTCATTCAAAAAGGCAAATTTTCAACAAAATAGTTCAATCGTCAACCAAAATAGATTAATTTTTTAACTAACATTTAGAAAAATATTTCAAAATTAAAAAATTGCCTGCAAATCTTCCAGTTTTTTTTCAACACTTTTGGAAATGAAACTCCTTCCTCTTAGAATTTGTTTTGCCAAACGTTTATTTTTAATAATAAAAACGAAATATTGAAAAAAAGTTTCTCACTGATTTAATTAAGTTTTAAAACTTAAATCGTTCTAACTCGTCCAAATATTTTTAAAATGAGTTCATACTTGTAGGACGTATTCAAAATACTCTAGCGATGCCTGGGAAATCATGAAAAAGTTAAAAATCGCTTATTGTTTAATAATATTTAATTGTAAAATGAGCTCAATCGATAATTGTGTTTTCTTGGTTTCGCCGGTAAAAAGTATCTAGGTAACTTCGACTTTCAAACAACTTCCAGTGAGAGATTTGTTCAGCAATGTTGAATGAAGTTTTTTGGAAAATCTCATATCTATTCGTTAAAAATTTACTGAGATATTCAGCTTTAGAAAAAGTACTCGACGTCTGCCCGCGCAGACTGAACTTCGAGAACGCTGCCAGACAGAGCAGTCCTCGCGACGCATTAGTTGCGCATTAGCTAACAGCGCGGGCAGACATCGAGTACTTTTTCCAAATCTGAATATCTCAGTAAATTATCAACAATTCAATATGAGATTTTTCAAAAAACTTTATTCAACAATGCTGAACAAATCACTCACTGGAAGTTGTTTGAAATTCGAAGTTACCTAGATACTTTTTACCGACGAAAACAGGAAAACACAATTATCGTTTGACCTCACTTTGCAATTAAAAATTATTGAGCGACAAGCGATTGTTAAATTTTTTATGATTTCCCAGGAATCTCTAGAGTATTTTGAATACGTCCTGCATGTATGAACTTATTTCAATAATATTTGGCCGAGTTAGAACGATTTAAATTTTAAAACTCAGTTAAATGAGGGAGAAACTTTTTTTCAGTATTTCGTTCGCTACAATACTGCATTTTCAAAAAACTGATTTTTCGATTTTGAAAATTTTCATTTTTTGAGACGATCGGACAATACTTTTACGCTTTTTTGAGCGTCGAGCTGGTTCTTGCATCCAGCGGCTCAATTGATTATTGTTCATAACTATATTCTCTTAGAGAAATGCTAGAAAGTGGTTTTTTTCTTAAATAAAATAATAATTTTCATTTTCATTTCTCCACAAATTTTCATTAAAAAAAACCGCAAAAAAACCATAATGAGCGCTAAAAGCTCGCAAAACCCATTTTTTCTTCATTAAAACTCAAAAACCAGCAGAAAGTATTAAAAAATTATTAAATTATGTTTTCCTGGTAATCCATTTCTGCTCACTGAATTAGGAACTTAGTACTATACTAAAGAGATTAGCAGAATACCCTTACTAATTAATTTATTTATTAATATAAATCTTACCTTTTCATTCAGAAGAAAGTGATAAAATCACTAATTTATTAGTCCAACACAATGCTACTAATTGCATTAGTAAAATTTCTACTAATTCGGATTTAGATAGTAAATTAAGAGAACTTTACTTTTCTAAATATATTTTACTTTTTTATATTAGGTTTACAAATTAATTCAGTGCCTTTACTTATAGTAACTCATAGTCAATCTTAATTTTTTTTGTCCTAAGATAGTTTTAAAGGACGAACCTTAAACTTCAAAACACAATCTAATAAGTGGCGGCCCTGCGGACCTTACCTCAAAAATCGTTGAATCCGCGACAAGGAATATTTGAGACTATTGCATTCTTTTTGCATTCTAATTGAAAAAAATGCAACTAAGGCGACCGAAATGATTTGGTCAGCCTTCGGAGAAGTTGCGTTAACGCATAAAATGTGTAAAAAGTAATTCCAGAGATTTTTCTTTGGTAATTTATGACTTGGAATGTAAAAAGTATGTAATATCTCAAATTCTTCTTGTCATCGTATTCACTAGTTATGTTTGAGTTTATGTAGGTCCGCATAAAATTAAAAAAAAATGCATGTACTTTGTTGAACATGTGTATTTTTGGTGAAAAATTAATCTTTTGGGTTGAAAATTCAAATAACTATTTGGTTAAAAATGATATTGTTGGTTGAAGATTCATTTTAGTTAACAATCCATTTCTTTGGATGAAAATGTTTGTTTGACTTGAAAATCCAAATAAAAAGTGTTTTGAAATATATTTAGAAACAGATTTTTTTTGCATCAACATTATTAATTTCCTGAGTTTATGGGCCACTCTGATTTTTTTTCTACCAGGAATATATTTCCTAAAGAATATTCGGGAATACAAAGAATATGAAGAATATGCGAATATATAGGAATATGAGGGAATATGAGACAATATTCCGGAATATATTTGAATTATGTATACTAAATTACATATATTCACACCCTTTCTCTCAAAACACCATAATTTTTCTTTTATTCACCTTAATTTCTATTGACTTTACTATAACAACCGTATCATCTGCAAACGCTAACCCACGTACCCTTACTGTCAAAATGCACTTTTCAGTTTTAATATCATATTCACAAAAAAGAGAGTTAATATTTCAAGCTGAATTTTATAGAACCTTGTATTAAACGACACGCTTAATATTTCTGTATTTATTACTCAACTGTAACTACAATATTTTACTAGAAAAAGAGACGTACGGTAATGACGTCTAAAAAGACAAAAATTGAGGGACAGACTTTAAGGTTTGTACAATATTATTAATTTGAATTAGAAAATGTGCATACATTAAAATTATGTTCACCTAAAGTTTACAAACTTGATACGTTAAGAATTTTTCAGGTTACTGTCTAAAAAAAGAGGAGAAAATCAGTTTATCATTGTGCAAAGTGAGGTTGGGACGCCGTACGGTAATGACGTTTGGGGTGTTCTTATATTCAATTAAAGTAAATAGGAACGGAAATGGAAAAAAAGAACCGACCATTTTGTAGAGGATGATAATAAGTATTTATTAAATTAAAAAAAAATCAGTATATAATTTAATTTTGTTTTAACTGAAAATTTAACTCGTACATGTTTGGTTCAAAATTTATCTCCTTGAATTGAAAATTCAGATATCTGAATTAAAACTCATGTATTTTATTGAAAACTCGACTTTTGTAGGAGAATATTTAATCTTATTGGTGACTAATTCATTCTTTTGGTTGGAAATTATTTTAAAAATTCAAATATTTGAGTAAAAATGCATGTACTTTGTTAAAAATTTATCTTATTGGTTGAAAATGAGATTTTTTTTATTTAGAATTAATTTTTCCAACTGGAAATATAACTTCCATTTTTTGTCGATAATTGATCTTTTTTGATAGAAATTTTATCTTTTTTGTTGAACATTATATCATTTCGTTGAAAATTTACTCTAATTTTAATGAAAATTAATTTTTTAAACTGAAAATTTAAATATTATATTTTTTAGTTGAAAACTTATCTGCTTTCGGTGAAAATTTAACAATTTGTTGAAAATCTGTCTTTTTTGGTAAAAGGGTACTCTCATTAATTGAAATTTCATCTTTTTGGTTCAAAATTAATTTCTTTGGTTGAAAATTCATTTGGTTGAAAATTCGTTTGTGTTTTGTTAGAAAATGTATGTTAATAACTGAAAATTATCCCACTATATTTTTGGTAGAAAATTTATCTTTTCAGTTTGAAATTCATATATTTAGTTAAACATCAAATTTTTTTTATTTGAAAATTCATAATTTTGGTTGAAAATTCACTTTAACTATTCCATTTTTTGTGGAAAATTTACCTTTTTTGATAGGAAGGTTTTTCGTTAAAAAATTATCTGTTTACTAGAAAATTTAAGTATCTTATTTTTTGTTAAGAATTCATTTCTTTCATTGAAAAAAACTGTTTAGTTGAAAATTCGCTTCGTTGATATAAAATTCATCTTTTGGATTGAAAATCCACTATTTAAACAAAATTTCATATTTTTGGTTGAAAATTCATCATTGTGATTCAAAAATAATTTCTTTGGTTGAAAATTCGTTTCTTTTTAGTTGAAAATATTATTATTTTTTAACTGAAGATATAACTATTCCATTTTCGCTTGAAAATATATATTTTTAGTTGAAACTTAATGAATTTTGCTGAAAACTCGTTTTTTTATCTACTTTTCTAACTGCACATTGAAATATTATATTTTTGGTTTGTAATTTTATATTTTTGTTAGTTTAAAATTAAAATTCTTTTGTTAATAAATCTTTTTTTTTTTAAATTGATTGTTTTGACTGAAAATGTAATTCTTCTGTTTTTGGTTGAAAAATAATTTTTTTGTTATGAAAAATACATTTTTTTTTTAATTCGCTTTTTTCTTATGGTTGAAAATTCATTTTTCTCACATTATAACTATTCGAATTTTGGTTGAAAAGTGATTTTGTTTTAGATGAAAATTCATGAATTTTGTTGAAAATGAGTCTTTTTTGTTAGGAAATTAATCTTTTGGGTTCAAAATTCGACTAACTATTTTGTTAAAAATTCATATTTTTGATTGAAGATTCATCATTTTAGTTGAAAATTCACTTCAAATATTTCATTTTTTTGTGGAAAATTGACCTTTTTTGATAGAAATGTAATATTTTTCGTTGATAAATTATCTGTTCGGTAGAAAATTCAACTATTCTATTTTTCGTTAAGAATTCACTTCTTCCATTGAAAAAAATTGGTCAGTTGAAAATTCGTTTTTTTTTGTTGATATACAATTCGTTTTTGAGTTGAAAATCCACCATTTCGACAAAGTTTCATATTTTTGTTTGAAAATTCATCATCAGGATTAAAAAATAATTTCTTTGGTTGAAAATTCGTTTCTTTTTAGTTAAAAAATTTTTTTTTTAACTGAAGATATGACTATTCCATTTTCGCTTGAAAATATATATTTTTAGTTGAAACTTAATGAATTTTGCTGAAAACTCGTTTTTTTATTTACTTTTCTAACTGCAAATTGAAATGTTATATTTTTGCATTGTAAATTTATATATTTCAGTTTAAAATTGATTTTTTTGTTGTTGCGAACTCATTTTGTTTAATGAAAATCGATTGTCTTAACTGAAAATGTAATTCTTTTATTTTTGGTTGAAAAATCATTTTTTGCATGAATTTTTTTTTTCAAATTCGTTTTTTTCATGGTTAAAAATTTATTTTTTTGACATTTTAACTATTCTGATTTTGGTTGAAAATTGATTTTTTTTAGGTGAAAATTCATGAATTTTGTTGAAAATGAGTATCTTTTATTAGAAAATTAATCTTTTTGGTTGAAAATTCAACTAACTATTTGGTTGAAAATCATATTGTTGGTTGAAGATTCATTATTTTAGTTAACAATTCATTTCTTTAGTTGAAAATTTTTGATTGACATACATTTTTTACATTAACATAAATAAATTTTCTATGTTTATGGTTGGTATTATACTTCGAAAAATCTAGAAATTAAGATATTGTAGTAACCCTGAATAAGGCACTGTTTAATGCCAATAATATGTTTTCTATTATTTTGAATTCTGTTATCATTTAAATTTAGCGCCCTTTCCAATTTCAAGGGATGCATCTTCCCGCGAAATTTGAATAATGTAATTATTACATCCAATATTATAAACAATTATTAATAATAAAGATAGAAAATTCTATTTTCTAAATCCTAATTCCAAATTCTCATAAATGCTCATTAAATTCTCAAAGTACATAAAGGTCGTGCATATTCTCGAGTTCAAGTTTGACCAAGAGTTACAAGACATCAAATTAAAGTAGGGTAAGGAGAGGCAGTGCCGACCGGTGGGGCAAAGGCGACTTTGCTTATAACATCGCTATTATTTAACAATTTTAATATTACTTTGCATTAAATAAATCTATTCTATCATAGAGATAGTGTGACGTACTAAAATCTTGAAAATTAAGGATGTAAAAGAAAAATTATGCAGAAAACAGTTTTGTCAGCGAAAGAATGGAAGATTCGCTGGAAAATATAAAATTTTCAACATTAATGGCAATACTTGGTTACTTACAGTATGAAAATGTGATATTTTAGCAGATAAAACAATATCACACTATGTGATCATAATAATTGAACGTAATTCAGGTCCAAAGTATATTAAATATTGCAAATAATTGAGGCCTCACCAGTGGGGCAAGCCCGACGAAAATAATATTTTACACGTGCTTAGGTTATGAACGTATCATAAGTTTTGTCGATAAGTGATTGATAATGTAGAACAGCCACTTATCTTCTGGGCTACATGCAAGAAACTATTCAATATTATTATTTTAAATCCGGTCGGTGGAGCGGGTGTTTTGTACTGGTATGGTAGAAACCGTTGCGCGTAGTCCTAGTGCAATGTCAACGCATAAGAGGTTATATCGCAGCTATCACTATTTTTATTAAAAATAACTCATTCTTCTTGCTGGAAATGTTTTAAGGTAATTTTTCCAGTATATAAAATATCACAGACGCGAACCATCATATTTTGCCATCTTCAGATGTTTTGATTCTCATAAAAAGCTGCGGTTGGCTTTGCCCTCGGGTGTGGGGCAAAGCCGACGAAACACAGCTTGTTGGAAATAATTTAATTATTAAATCATTGTTTCATTAATGTAATTAATACGTATAGAAATATGATATACAATAATGTAGGACCCGAAGTAAAAAGTGGATTAATTCCACATCTTATTAACTTTAAAAAAGTAATTGACTGTTAACTGGTTGGCGCTGCCCCTCTTTACCCTTACTGAATTAAATTGTAGACTTAATAGATAATTCGATTAAGGTCTGATTCAAAATAAAGTTGACAAAAAGAGGAAAATTACCTTTCTTAATTTTTTTCCAAAATTATCACGAGAAAAAGAGGACGAATAAAAAATACAAAGCCGCGGCAAAAGTTCAAATGATAAAATGATGATGACATAGCCAGCGGCGCAAGGTCGTTCATATTGTGGTATTATTATTACGGTACAAAGGTAGGCAACTTGCAGAAATTCAGAGACGTGATTTACCCAAGAATGCTTCAACTCCTTAGAAAGACTTACTTGCAAAATCGTCCGAGTTGAGAAGAAAATACTGACACGAAGGTGTCAAACTTCCAGCATCTCCATTCCGGCATTCTTTAGGATTTTTCCACTCTGCTTCGATCACTTTATACATTTTTACGCACCAATTTTTTCAATTTTCAGACTTAAAAACAAAAATAATGTTATAAAATATAACTTTATAAAATATAAAATGATAGTTGATAAAATAAGAGTCTAACTAACTGGATGGTCCAACGGTAAGTGGATGAAGAAGTGCCTTGATGGCTATAGTTGCCCAACAATTTTTTTTTACTCTGTGCTCATAAAATCTATTCAGTATACGGCAAAAAGTAAAATTTTCATAATAAATAAAACGTGTTTATGACTTGCTGTACGAAACTATTGCATATTCAAAAATTAACTTCTAACATATTGTTAGCATGTTTGGTAAAGTTCTTCTTTATGCTAGTATGAACCAAAAAGTGGTCAAATTTACATTTAAAAACAAATTTTTTTAAACGTTTTTTAAGTTTCTAGCTCAGCAGGTTTGACGTAAAGAATTAGCTTCCAAAATAAAGTAAGCGCCATAAAACGCAGTTTATACTTCTGGGCGAGTAATCGTATTATGTACAAAGTTTTAAATAATTATATAATTATTTGATTAACTTCTTAATTATATTTACTAGAGTGAAAAATAATTTATTTCACTTCTTCTATGTGATTTTAATAATAACATTTAAATTAACTCGAATAAAACAAAATTATTATTCTATCGTTTGAATTGAAATTAAATTAATTTAAAAAATTTTAATTAAATTTTTTTATTATTTATTTTTTAAAATTATCTATTTTATTTTTTTATTATTAATCAATTTAATTTGAAAAAATTCAAAACATTAAATTGAAAATACCTGATTCTCAGTTAAATTCTACTAATGGTAGAAAATTCAAATATTTAGTCGAAAGATGAACTAGTTTTGTTCAAAATTCATTTTTCTAGTTGAAGTTTCATCATTTTAGTTAAAAATTTATTTCTTTAGTCGAAAATTTCTATTTTTTTGTTGAAATTTCAAAAGTTTTTTCTTAGTTAAAAATTTCAAGTGTTTGGTTGATAAATTATGTATTTTCTTCAAAATTCTTTTTTTTGTTGTAGAAAATCAATATCTCTGGTTAAAATTCAATTGTTCAGTTGGAAATTAATTTATTTAAGTTAAGGATTTAAAATTGTAAATTGAAAATTAGTTCCTTTTGGTTTATTTGAACTGTTTTAATTTAAAATTAAAACAAATCGTTCAAATATTAAATATTCTATTTTTGTATAAAATTTACCTTTTTTAGTTAAAAATTTAACTATCTGGATCGAAATTTCTTTTTAAAAACCAAAAAAAAGGTAGTGCTCTTGGCTCAAAATTCAAGTACATAATTTGTTGTAAAAAGAAACTTTGTCTTTTTTATTGAAATCAACTGTTCTAAATTGGAAATTTTAATCTTTTTGGTTTGGAATATCTACTATTACACTTTTCTTTGAAACTTCTACTATTTGGCTGGAAATTTATGTATTTTGTTAAAAATTTGTCATTCTCATTGTAGAAAATCGATATTTTGGTTAAAAAATTCGACTGTTCAGTTGAAAATTGAACGGTTTTTGATTAACAATGTAAATATTTTTTAGTTCAAATATCAACTATTATATTTTTTGTTGAAAATTTATCTTTTTATACTTTGAAAATTCAACTACTCTGTTGAAAATTCGTTTTTTGTGTGTTAAAAATTAACTTTTTCAACTGAAAATTTGAAAATATTGTTGGAAAATAACTTTGATATTGAAAATTTATATTTTTTGGTTGAAAATTGATCCTTTTTGGTGAGAATGTTTAATATCGGGTTGAAAATTAAATTATTTTGTAAAAAATTCAACATTTTTGTTTAAATGCTTGGTTGAAACTTAAGAAGTTTTGGTTGAGGATTCAACCAGTTTCTTTCAAATTAATTTTTTTACTGAAAATTCAACTATTCAATTTCGGTGGAAAATTGATCTTCTTTTAGTTGAAAATTGATCTATTTTGTTGAAAATTCGTATTTTTTGGTAGAAAATTAATTTTCTTAGTTTAAAATTCAACTATTTCAGTAGAAGATTCATCATTATAGTTGAAAATTTATAACTTATGTTGAAATTTAACTAATTTGTTTCAAATTAATTTTTTTGACTGAAAAATCTTTTTTTCAATTGAAAATGTAATTTTTCCATTTTCTGTTGACAATTTTTTTTTAGTCAAATTTTCCACAATTTGGTGAACAATCGAACTATTATCCTGAAAATTCGTTTTTTTTACATGAGAAAATTAACTTTGTTAATTAAAAAATGAACTATATTTCATTTTTGGTTGAATATTAATATTTTCTAGTTGATAATAATTTATCTATTCTGTAGGAGAATTGTCTTTTTAACCTGGAAATGTAACGATTTCATGAAAACGTCATCATTTTTTACATTAAATTTAACAATTTGGTTGAAAATGAAACTTTTTGGTTGGAAATATAGTTTTTTATTGAAAATTCATATTTTCGGGTTGAAAAATTGTCTATTCTATCAAGTTTTTTTTACTTAAAATTTGAATATTCAATTGTTTTGTAAAAAATTGATCTTTTTTAGTTCAAAATTCGTGTTTGTTGGTGGAAAATTCATATTTCTGGTAAAAAATTAATCACCCTATTCGAAAATCCATCATTGTGGTTTAAAATGTATCTATTTTAGTAAAGGATTGATCTTTTTTGTTGAAAAATCAACTATTGGGTGGAAAATCTACCTATTTTGTAGAATTTTTTAAAAATAAAAATTAATTGTTTAAATTGGAAATGTTACTATATTCCATTTTGGGTTGAATATTTTTCAGTTAAAAATTCATGTATTCTGAAGAAAATTCGTCTTTTTGGCTTGAAAATTCAACAATTTTTTAAAAATTTAATCCTTTTTGATTTGAAATTCAAATATTTGGTATTGAAGTAATGAACTAGTTTGGTGAAAATTATTTCTTTTTATAAAACCTAACTTCTTTAACTAAAGATTTACCTATTACATTTTTGGTTGAAAATTCATCTTTTTTGATTTCCTTTTTTTTACGTCTGGGAGTGATGAATTAAAAACTTTTATTAATTAGAAATTTAATTTAATTCAGAATTTTGGATATTAAGAATAAGAAAAATATAATTACTTTTCTTAAGTATAAAAAAAAACTATTTGGTTGAAAGTTGACACTGCTGCTGTTGTTGATACTTTATTACAAATTAGTATATTTTTTTTTTGAAGATTCATAATTTAAGTTGAAAATTCATCTCTTTGGTTGAAGATTCATAATTTTTTTCTGCTTCAAGTGAGACTTTTATCATGTATTTTACTTTTTTAATCAATTAAATTGAAAACTACTGATTTATCAGTTGAAATGTTTAGTATTGATTTAATTAATTAAATGTTGACTAATTCAAATTCAGAGGGTGTGTTTTGACTTCTCATTAAAGTTTCAGACTACACTTACTTGGTTCTGATTTTTGAAATATTTTTATAAAAAAAACACTAACACAAGAAACACCTGATAACGTGCCTAACACAATTTTGAAAAAATGGCGCTTACTTCTTTTTGACCGCGCACAGCCGTACAATAAAAAAAAACCGAAATTCCAATTTCTTTAGAGAAAAACTTTTTAGAAACCGCTCAAGTCACTTTACGTCTGATATCTGAAATACTCTTTCCAAAAATGTTACTTTATGAAGCATATCGCAATATGATATTGTCTCAGCTTCCAGAGGTATAAAGGTGTTGAATATCGAAAGCGAAAAAAGTGTGGCTCTTTTATTTTTCAGGTATAATAAGCAGGATCTAATTACAATGAGGCTGACATTAAATAATAGGTGGAAACTTTTGTGCACGTGCCTGAGAAAAAAAATTAAATTTTTGAAGAAAAAAAAAATTTGAATTTTTAATTAAGTATAGTTCAGTTTTCAAACAAAAAAATAAATTCTCAACGAAAGATCAATAATCTTTTTTATGTATGAATACATGAATTTTCAATCTACTAGACTGCTATGTGCGCGCGCTAACTTCTGGGTTATTTTTTCTCATTTTTACTCAATTTTCGAATAACTATTTATTTGTTGACATTTAACGGCCATTTTTTAAATATCAGCATTGTGAAGAAAATTAATCAGCTAATTCTTAATTAACCAGTTGACAACATAAAAAGTATGAAACAATTATTTTCATTGAACTTTCAAATAACTTTTATTTTATACAATATATTTTTCTTTGAATTTGGACTTTTCTTTTAATAATGAGTTCATAACATAGAGAGCATTTAATAATTATTTTTCATTGAAATATTAGAATAACTTTTATTTAATATTCATTTGAAAATTTCAACCATTAATAGCCTTTCAACCAGTGAAAATTTAAATATATATGCACATATAATTTTGAAAATTGAATTCGAAAAATCACTTCACAACATCACAAACATTTGAAAAAATTATATAATTGTAATGGAGATATTTTAAAGTAAAAATAAATTTTTATCATAAAAATAGCAACCAATATTAAATCAGCCGATAGTTAATAATAGTTAATTTATCATTTCATAGCATAAAAATCAATCACCAATATTATTTGCATTGAAACATCAAAATAATTTGTATCATACATTATTCTGAAAAATTGAATGATTCGTAATCTTTTGAACACTTCCATGAAAACTTAAAACATATTTAAATACAATGTCGAAGATTGAATTTAGATAATTATCTCACAACATCGTAAACATTTTGAAAATTATGAAACTGGAATAATCTTACACAATATGTAGGTTACCTTTTTTCATATGAATTCAAAATATATTTTTTCATTTGAAATTGCATTTCAATGCATTTAATTTTAGTAAAGACCTTCAAAACTAATTCCAGAAAAAATGTAAATGTATGTACATATTAATTAATCATATCACAACATAAAAAGTAATAAACAGTTATTTTCAGTGAAACCTTCAAATAATTTTTACTTCATATTTTTCTAAAAATTTGAATTAATAATAACCTTTTAAACTAATTTCGTAGAAAAGTAAAATATATGTACATATAATATTGAAAGCAGACTTTAGATACTTATTTCACAACATCACAAAAAATTTACAAAAATTATACAATTGGAAAATAAAGGTATTTTAAACGTGAATAACTTTTCATTGTCAAAATTATAGCTAATATTCAATTACATAGCCATTAAAATTTAATCTTGATGTAAGTTAATATTGTTAAAAAAATTAATCAGCTCAAAATTAATTAATCTGTACACGATATAAACAGAATTAAACTATCATTTTCATACAGGCATTCAAGTAATTTTTACTTTACATTTCTTTTAAACTTTCACTTTTTTTTATACCATTATTTATACTTTCATTTCTGAAAATTTGATTTATTACTTTATTAGTAACCTTTCATAGAAATTTGTTAAAAAATTGATACATATTTACATATAATTTTAAAAATTAAATTCAGATAATCATTTCACAACATCACAAACATTGATAGAAATTACATAATTGGAATGAAGAGACGAATTTTCGAAAGAATAGTATTTTTTAATTTACAAATATGGACTTCCAACAAAAAGATTAACTATAAACCAAAAAAAGTTTAATTTCCATCCAAATAGATGAATCTTCTACCAAGAAGAAAGTTCTACAAAAGAAGTAACTTTTTGTTGAAAGTTCATATTTTTGGTTTAAAAATGCAACTGAATGTAGAAAGCTCGGCTTTTTAGTTTGAAAATTGAAGAATTTAGTGGACATTTTTTTCTTTCTTGTTTCAAACACCTCTTTTTCGTTTCAAAATTTATCTCATCAAAATCTATTTCATCTATTTTGGTTGAAAATTCATGTATTTTGTAAAAAATTCAACGATTTCATTTGGTCCAAAATTTGGCTTTTTCATTTCAAAATTTATCTCTTTTCGTGAAAAAATTTAATTTTTTTTGTGAAAATTCAACTATTTTAGTATTAATTTTGTTTGGCAGAGGATTCAGCTATTTTGTTAAAAAATTCGTATTTTTTCGTTGAATTTAACTATTTTGGTGAAAAACTAACTGATTGAGTGAAAAATAACGAAAATTTTTGTTAAAAATCCACCTCTTTTGTTAAAAAGTGTTGTTTTTGGTTGGGAAATAATTTTCTCTTGGTAAACAAAAAATTTTGAAGAGGCTTCAACTATTTTTTTGAAAATCTGTCTTTTCTGGTTGAAGATTTAACTACTTTGTTGAAATTTTATGTACTTTGTTTGAAAATTCAGTTTTTTGATTGAAGATTCATAATTTCAGTTAAAAATTCATTTCTGGTTGAAAATTTTACTATTTTGTTTCAAGTTCGTTTTTTTGGGAGGGGTTGGGGAGATGGAAACTTCAAATAATTTGTTAGAAAATTCAACTTTTTTTGTTGAAAATTTGTCATTTTAGTTTAAAAATGATAGAAAGTTCAACTATTTCGTTGAAAATTAATATTTTCGATGTGAAATTTCAACCATAAGGTTGAAAATTCATGTGATTAAAAAAAAAGAGCTATTCTGGTAGAAAGTCAAAATTTGGTTTAAAAGTAACTTTTTAATCGAAAATTAGTTCTTTTGGCTTGAAATTAATAATTCAACTATTTTCGTATTATATTAACCTTTTGTTCAAAATTCATATTTTGTTGCTAATAAGTCAACTGAAATATTTTTTTGATGAAAAATATTTTTTTTTAAATTTGTCTTTTTGATTTGAAAATGCTTCAATAGAATTTTCATTTTTATTGGCCAAAAATGCAAGTTAATTGAAAATTTAACAATCTTGTTAAAAAGTCATACTTTTTGGCTGAAAATTCGACTATTTTGCAGAAAATGAACTTATAGTTTACAATTCTTATTTTGGTGCTGGATAGTGCACTGGAATCTTCTTTGGATGAAAATTTAACTATTTTTTAAACGTTTTTTTCTTATTTCATCTGTTTTAAAAGAAATATTTCATCTTTCCTGAAAAAAATGCAAACCGTTCGATTGAAAATTCAACTTTTTGGTTGAAAATTCTGCTGTTTTGTTGAAAATTTAACCATTTTGTAGAAAATTTACTTTTTGGTTAAATTTGATATTTTGGTGTTGAAAAGATGATAATTCAACTATTTTTTTGAAAATTCGTTGTTTTTTTTTCAAATTAAAAATTCATCTGTTTTAGGAGAAATTGTACCTTTCTTCTATAAACTATTTTGTTAAAAAGTTATACTTTTGGTTTGAAAATTCTACTGTTTTGTTGAAAATTTAGCTATTTTGTAGAAAATTTACTTTTCGTTCAAAATTCATATTTTGGTGTTAAAAATGAACTGAATGCTTTTCTGAATGAAAGTTAAAGTATTTGGTAGACAATTCAGCAATTTTGTTAAAAATTCATACCTTCTAGATAAGAAAATTCGTTTTTTTGGGTAAAAAATTCAATTGTGTTCGTCGAAACTTATTTTTTGTTAAAAAATTCATATTTTGATCGTGAAAAGTCAACTAAAGATTTTTTTAACAGAAAATTCAACTATTTTTCATAATTTATCTTTTTGATTAATAAATTCATCCGCTTTCGTAGAAATGTCTTTTTTTTATGAAAATGTAACTTTTTGGTTAAAACTTATTCGTCTTTATTCAACTATTTCATTTTAAAGATTTGGTTGAATCACTTTGTTAAGAAATCATTTTTTTCTTTTTTTTTAAGAGTTATATTTTTAGTTGAAAATTCATCTCTTTGTTTGAAAGTTGAACTATTATATTGAAAATTAAATTTTTAAATTGAAAATTCAGCTACTTGGGTCAAAGTTAAACTATATTCTTAAAAATTTAATTTTTTTAATGAAGGTTTATGTCTTTGTTTAAAAATTTAACTGTTTAGTGGAAAAGTCTGTGTTTTGATTTAAAATTAATTTTCTAACTAAAAATCTAACTTCTCCATTTTTTTAAGATTGATCTTTTTTAGTTGGAAATTCTCCTTTTTTGAGTAAAAAAAATAATTTTCTCGGTTTAAAATTTCATTTATTTTGGGTAAAAATGCAATTGTTTCGTGGGAAAATAATTTTTGGCTAAAGTCATATTTTTTGTTTGTAAACTAAATTTATATAGAAAAAAATCGTCTTTTGTCTTGAAGGTTCAACAATTTAGGTAAAATTTTCTTTCCTTAGTGAAAAATCTTTATTTGTTGAAAATTCGTCTTTTTGGTTTTAAAAAACTTTTTTTTTGTACAAATTTCATGTTTTTTTTAATATAAACTATGACACTTTTTGTTGGAAATTTATATTTTTAGGTTGAAAATTCAACTATTATGTTGAAAATTTAATTATTCTGTTGAAAATTCAAGTATATTGTTAAAAAACTATCTTTTGTAGTAGAAAAGACATTTCTTTGTTCAAAACAAATTAATAAATAAAGGAGGGGGTCCTTCACTCATGTACGTAATTTTTGCAAATTCGCAAAAACTTTCGCCTGAAGATTATCTTTTTAGTTATAAATTTTATAATTTGGTTGAAAATTTAACAATTTTCTAAGGAGACATAAATTTTTTTTGCAAATCGAGCGGTTTTGTTAAAAATTCGTCTTTTTGAGTTAAAAATTCAACTATTTTCGTATAATATTAACCTTTTGTTCAAAATTCATATTTTGTTGCTGATAAGTCAACTGAAATTTTTTTTGGATGAAAAATATTTCTTCTGAAAATTTGTATTTTTAATTGAAAAGTTCATTTTTTTTAATAGAAATATTGCATCTTTCTTGGACAACAATGCAACTGTTTTGCTGAAAATTCAACTATTTCCTAGAAAACTCAACTATTTAAAAAAAAACTTTAATTAAAAATTCATCTGTTTTAAGAGAAATGTCATCTTTCTTGGATAAAAATGCAACTGTTTGGTTGAAAATAAAACTATTTTGTTAAAAAGTCATATTTTCGTTTACAAATTCTACTGCTTTGTTGAAAATTTAACTATTCCGTGGAAAATTTACTTTTTGTTTAAAATTTATATTTTAGTGCTAAAAAATGAACTAAAAGCTTTTCTGAATGAAAGTTCAACTTAAATTTTTTTTTTGTTTAAATTAAAAATTCATCTGTTTTAGTACAAATTTCATCTTTCTTAGATAAAAATTCAACTATTTAGTAGAGAATTAAATTATTTCGTTAAAAATGTATCCCTTTTGGTTAAAAAAATTCGTCTTTTTGGATGAAAAATTTAATTTTGTTCATGGAAACTTATTTTTTGTTGAAAAAATTCATATTTTGATCTTGAAAAGTCAACTGGAATCTTTTCTGGATGAAAATTCAACTATTTTTTGTAAATTTCTTTTTCGGATAAAAATGCAGCTATTGCGTAGAGAATTCAACAATTTTGTTAAAAAGTCATTCTTTTTGGGTAAAAATTCATCTTTTTGGATTAAAAATTCGATTATTTTCGTAGAAATTTATTTCTTGTTTAAAAATTCATATTTTGATCGTGAGAAGTCAACGAAAATCTTTTTTAATAGAAAATTCAGTTTTTTTTTTAAATTTATCTTTTTGTATTATAAATTCATCCGCTTTGGTAGAAACTTCTTTTTTTATGAAAATGCAACTTTTTGGTTATTCTTCTTTGCTTGTGTATTCAACTATTTGGTTTGAAAGATTTAGTTGAATCACTTTGTTAAGAAATCATTTTTTGTTTGTTGAAGGGTTATATTTTTAATTGAAAATTCATCTCTTCGGTTTAAAGTTTAACTATTTTGTTGAAAATTAATCTTTTTAAATTGAAAATTCAACTACTTGGGTAAAAGTTAAACTACATTTTTAAACTGAAAATGTAATTTTTCCATTTTTTTAAGATTGATCTTTTTTGGTTGGAAATTCTCTTTTTTCAGGTAAAAAAAATAATTTTCTTGGTTTAAATTTTCAATTTAGTTCGTTAAAAATGCATTAGTTTCGTGGAAAAATAATTTTTTGCTATAGTCATATTTTTTGTTCTGTAAATTCAATTTCTGTAGAAAAAAATCTTCTTTTGGCTTGAAGATTCAACAATTTAAGTAAAATTTTCTTTCTCCAGTAAAAAATCTCTATTTGTTGAAAATTCGTCTTTTTGGTTTGAAAATTTTTTTTTTGTATAAATTCCATGTTTTTTTTATTGGAATATAAACTATGACACTTTTTGTTGGAAATTTATATTTTCAGGTTGACAATTAGACTATTATGTTAAAAATTTAATAATTCTGTTGAAAATTCAAGTATTTCGTTAAAAAGCCATCTTTTATAGCAGAAAAGACATTTTGTTGTTTAAAATAAATTAACGTAATTTAAGTACGGCCCCTAACTTGAAGTTACTTTATCTAGTGACTGTAACTAGTTACTAAAAAACATGTTTCTCCTTTACTCAATTTTCGAATCACTATTTATTCCTTTAAATTCCTTGACCAATCAAATTCTTGATTTTATAACACAAAAAGTTGTGATCAATTATTTTCATTGAATCATTGAAATAATTTTTACTTCATATTTTTCTGAAAATTTGAATTATTAATAGCCCTTTAAACTATTCCAGGGAGAATTAAAATATATGTGCACATGATTTCGAAATGAAAATTCAGATACTCATTTCACAAAATCACAAAATTAAAAAAAATATATAATTGGAATAGAGGTGTTTTAAACATTAAGAAACTCTTATTATACAATGTATAGTCAATAGTCAATTATATAATCTTGAAGAAAGAAATTGAAACATATGCACATATAATTTTGAAAGTTTAATTCGGATACTCACTTCACAACATCACAAGCATTTAAAAAAAATTATATCATTATAATGGACATATATTAAAGAAAAAATACATTTTTATCATTAAAGTAACAGCCAATATTAAATCACATAACCTTAATGTAAATAATCAATTTATGTGACTTAATTGAAAACAATTCAAAGTAAATCTTCATGTAATTCACTTTTTTGAAAATAATAAATCATTCAATGGTTAATAATAGTCGATTCATCTGTTCAGAACATAAAAATCAATCAATATTATTTGCATTGAAACATCAAAATAACTTCTACCTTATATTTTTCAAAAAATTTCAACACATTTTCATATAAGTTTGAAGATTATTTAGATAATTATCTCACAACATCGCAATCATTTCGAAAATTATGAAATTGAAATAGAAGTATTTTAAATATAAATAAACTTTTATTATACAAATCATATCCAATATTCGATTACATAACGATTCCTTCTATACTACAATCTTACACAAGATGGAGGTTACCTTTTTTCATATGAAGGATTTGAACTTTTATTTTTGAAAATATAATTCATTCATAAAATAGAAACAGTTAATATATAATTTATTAGTTCACAACAAAAAAGGCATTGAACAATTAATTAATCATTTCACAACATAAAAAGCAATAAACAGTTATTTCAATAAAAACATTCGAATAATTTTTACTTGATATTTTTCTGAAATTTTCAATTGATAATAACCTTTTGAAAAAAAGTAATTTACCCAACACTGATTTTAAGTGAAATATTTTGATTGGCGATGAAAAATGCAGTACCGGCAATGGCGGCAATAGCTGTGAGGATTTTATAAATATACGCGTGTGTTCCAGCTCGTGGACCAAAAATAATCGTAGAGAGATCAGTGTGTATGCAATGTAGAGTTCTCGAATGACGTCTGCGATTTTCTCTTGAAGAAGAATTTTTTCTCTCGAATCATGAGAACGCGTCCATTAAACATTAAAATGATTTATTAGATATTTAAATTTTCAAAAACAGTTTTGCATTTATTGTCTGTATGAATGGTGCCAATTGGAGACAGTGAATTATGGGGTGTTTTTGTGAAGCGATGCCCAAATGGTGGCTCATTTTAATAATATCGAGCACATGTTTCGCCCGGGATGCACAAATGTGAGTTTATTTTATTCAAAATTTTTATTCAGGGTCGCCCATAAAGTAAGTTACCATTTTTTGGCCATTTTTGATCCCCTTCCCCTTTTAACCAGTTTCAATCAGTTGAATTGAACGAACAAAAACACGAAAAGTTCAATTTTGAGCCAAATTGTTGAATTTTCAACTAAAATAGAAATGAATTTTTAGTTTAAAATATAAATTTTCAAAAAAAAAAATTGAAATTTTAAATAAGATAAATTGAAATAATGACTACGAATTTTTAATTGAATGGATATACTCAAATTAAAAATTCCTCGTCATTATTTTAGTTTAACTTGTTTAGAAATTCAATTTTTTGTTAAAAATTAATTTTTTATACTAACAATTTAACGATTTTCACTTTTAGCTGAAAAATATCAAGAACAATCAAGAATAATTTTCTAACCAAAAAGACGCGTTTTCAACAAAATACATGGATTTTCTACCAAAAAGTTAATTCTTCAATTTACGATGGATGAATTTCCAACCAAAAATTATATAAATAAATTTTCAATTAAAAAAATTAATTTTCAACAAAAAATAAGTTAAATTTTTAACCAAAAAACAAGAATGAAATAAAATGAATTTTCAACCAAATAGTTGAACTTTCAAAAAAAAAAATGAATTCTCAACCAAATAGTTAAATTTTTAAGTGAA
>CAKNXH010046263.1:6780-84666 GCA_932178445.1 Andricus quercusramuli
TCTGTGAATTCCTTGAATTCTGTGAATTCCTTGAATTCTGTGAATTCTATAAGCTCCGTGAATTTCATCAATATCGTGAATTCAGTGAATTCCTTGAATTCCGCGAATTCCTTGAATACAGTGAATTCCTTGAATCCCTTGAATTTTGTGATTTCCTCGAGGGGCTATTCACTGAGTTGAAATGAGTTAAAAGTCATTCTTCACTCAAAACAGGTCAAATGAAATTTCTTATGTTCCGGCCAGATCATAAGAAATTTTTCCGAATCTTAGGGAATCGCGCTAACTCAGGGAGAATCACGTAAATTCTTCCCAACTCTTCTCAACTCTTCTCAACTCTTCTCAACTCTTCTCAACTCTTCTCGACTCTTCTCGGCTCAGCGTTGGTCACTGTAAAGTCAGCGCGGTCACTTGTACTCTTACGAACTCTCGTTGAACTCTTTCGAACTTCTGAGTATTCAGTTACTGTTTGACTTGCTGATATTTTCATTTTACGCGTAATAAAGAAGATTGTAATTGATAATAAGGTAATAATCACATTAGAAGAGACAGAGCATTGCATTTATTCAAAATCAGGGTGTCCAGCGATTCTTAGGAACGAAATTCAAGGTATTTTCCAGGTTTTCCAGGTCAAGAAGTCAAGTTTTTCCAGGTCTCCTTTTTTCACATCGAATAATGAAATAAGCGTTTGTTATACGTGTAAAACATGAGCCATTTCATTTTTTATTGGTCAATAATTTCTAAAGAAGGCAGAACCATTAATGAACAAATTCTTAATTTTTTGTGAACATACGACGTCTTTGAAAACCTTGCAATCTTTGTGAATTCGTTGAAATCTCTTGAAATACTTAAAATCGTTGTGAAATCTTGAGATTTCCGTGAAATTTTTTGGAATCTTTTCAAATCTTTGTAAAATATTCAAAATCTTCAAAAATTTCAAAATCCTTGAAATCTTTAAATTTTTTTGAAATTTTTATGAAATATTTGAAATATTTGTGAAAGCTTTCTTTCATCTTTGTTTGTGAAATCTTTTGTATTCGTTTTAAGTCATCGAAATCTTTGAAATCGTTTAAAATCTTTGAAATTTCGAAATCTTTGCAATTCTTGTATTATTTTGATATCTTTATAAAATTTCTATGAAATCTTTCTAAAATCTTTCGTATTCATTTAAAATCATTAAAATATTTGTAATCTGTGTGAAATCTGTTGAAATCTTAGAAATCTAGTTTACTATAACTTTTCTATATTCTATTATCCTTAAAACCTTTGAAATCTTTTGAAAGTTTCAAGATCTTTGGGAATTTTTCGTGAAATCTTTAAAATCTTTGTGAAATCCTTTTTATTCGTTGAAATCAGTGAATTATTTGAAATCTTAGTGAAATCTTTTAAAATCTTCTAAAATTTTCTTAAACCTTTTGAAATCGTTTAAAAACTTCGAAATATTTTAAAATCATAGAAATCTGGTGTACTGTAAACTTTTCAAAACTTTGGAATCTGTGAAATCTTTGTAAAATGTTGAAAATCCTTTGAAATATTTTAAAATCTTTCAAATATTTTGAAACCTTTTGAAATTTTTAGTAATGTTTTGTAATCTGATGTACACCAAAAAACCGAGTAGTGAAACCCTTAAAAATCCGTTATATGGCCATGGCTCATTCTAATTCTGAAAATGAATTAACATCGAAATTTTCAACTTATAATTTTCATAATTTGTAAGTTGAATATCACAAAAATGTATACTTCAACATTCTATATTAGCGGAAACGAAATAAAAAACTTATAGAATTATTCACAATGTCAGGGTGGTGATTCAGCGGGTGATTTCTAATTTCCGGTCACTTCCCGGTTTTTCCCGGTCAAGTTTTTCAATTTTCCCGGTCAACTAAAAGTAACATATTCATATTTTCAGAAAAAATGCAAATATTTATTTTAATGCATGACGTTCATTTTTAAAATCCTTTAAACCAACTTCAACTTTCAACCAGAGTGATGCATTTTCAAATCAAATTATGAATCTTCAACCGGAACAGTTAAATTTTAATCCAAAAAGATGGATTTTCAACTAAAACGATGAATACTTTACTGGAACACCTGAATTTTCAACCAAAGATATGAATTTCTAAACAATATTAATTTAAAAAAAAAGATTAATTTTCTACCAAAAAATACATGAATTTTTAACAAAATAGTTAATTTATATATGAGGAAGGCAAATTTTCAACTAAATAGTTGAATTTTGAACTAAAAAAATGATAATTTACAACCGAAAATGGAATAGTATTCCCACAAAGTAAATAAATTTTCAAACAAATAGTTTAATTTTTGAATGCAAATTATCAATTTTCAACCAAATAGTTGAATTTTCACAAAAAAAAAGATGCATTTATTTTTAACGAAGTAGTTACATATTCAACCAGAGAAGAATTTTAAATTGAAATGATGAACCTTCAACTTTTCTAAATTCACCAAAATTGTTAAAATAAAACAAACTGGATTTGTGCTACAATCAGAAGTAAATTCCCGGATTTTAAAATCAATTCCCGGTCTCTCCCGGTCAAGACGCCACCCTAAATATTAAAGTCTGTTCATTGCAATTTGTAAAATTATTGGTAGAGTCTACAAAAAATGTCTAGAAATCTCTTCATTTATTGTGTATTGAGTAAAAGATAAATTATATCTTGATAAATAAAAAAACTTTTCAGTAGCAAGGTTTCTTCTAAACGAGATGTTTCGTTTATGACAGACTAAAAGATTCATATTACTTTTCGCATTTCAATAAAAAAAAAATCTACTTAAAAAAATTAATTCAAGGTTCTCGTGAAAAATTCAAGGAGATTTCCAGGTTTTCAAGGTCCAACAAAAATTCAAGGAAAATTCAAGGTTTTCAAGGTTTTCAAGGTCGCTAGACACCCTGAAAATAAATATTTGAATACATTTTTTATGCACTGAATTATCTTTTTATTTGAGATAAAAAGATGTTTTGAAAACATAAATTTTTTATCGTTACATTTGATCAGAATTTTTTTTTTATTAAATCTATAGTATTGAGAAATACATTTTTTCTCTGATCATTAACTTCATATCCAAAGAATTCACTTTTGTGGATCCAAAATTGATTATTACGACATATGGGGATGCTGAATGTGGATACAAAAAAGTTTGATATACATAACGTACTTTGTTCCAACAGAATCCAAATTCAAGATCGCGTTACGAAAGTAGCATGAGAGAAATATTTTTCTAAAAATCCGAAGAAAATTAAAATGTATTTTTTGAGCAATGAAGGATAATAAGTACAATAACTATTAGTGCGAGAAGGTTTAAGAAATATGTACTACGTAGTTGAAATTTAAACTAAAGTGTATTACCATTTTTTTCTTTCCTTATTGTATCAAAAAATTCTATTTTGAAACAAACATTTTTCCACGATGTTTATTCCATCTTTGAAGAATTTTTATGGAGTAAACCTTTGTTTCGATAAAAATATGGGTTATCTACGTCTGTATTGTCACCCTTCAACTGGAAAAATATTTTGTCAATTGAACGGACATTTATAGGGTTCTGACATTTATTTTACGATGTGACGTGCTGCTTATGTATCATATATGATACATATAATATATGAATTTTGTATACAAGCATTTAACTTCAAAGAAAGTTTTTATACGTCGAAGTCTTTTATATGTATTATATGTGTTATGTATGTATAAAATAAAAAATGAGTGATTCATAGGAATTACTTCTCATTTATGCGGATTCACCGAAAAATCATCTGACATTCCCCGGTTCGGCAATTTCTTTGAACTCTTTCAATATTCTTTCAACTCATTTTGTACTCTTCCTGATCTTCGCGTATTCCTCCAATTCATCCGTATTCTCTTCGATTCTCTTGGATTCTCTTCGATTCTCTTCGATTCTCTTCGATTCTCTTCGATTCTCGACGATTCTCACCAACTCTGACTCGATTCTCTTTACTCATATCAACTCAGACTCAAGATTACGTACTCTTCGAAAATCATGAACTCTTTCACTCATTTCAACTCAGTGAATAGCCCCTCGGATTTCCTGGAATTCCACGAATTTGATTAATTCCGTGAATTCCTTAAATTCCATAAATTCCTTGAATCCTACGAAATCCCCCAATCCCGTGATTTCCTTGAATTCCGTAAATTCCATGAATTTCATGAATTCCTTGAATTTCATGAATTCCTTGCATTCTATGAATTCCGTGAATTCCGTGAATTCCGTGAACTCCTTGAATTCCGTGAATTCCTTGCATCCTATGAATTCCTTGAATTCCATAAATTTCAAGAATTCAATTCATTTCGTGAATTCCATGAATGTCCTGTCGAATAATTTACATTTTTTTCAAGTTTTCGGTTCAACAGGTTTCAAGATATTCAGCCGCCAATATTTTACAGAAGTGTTTCTGGCTACTGGACTTGTATTGTAAAATTCCAACACATGCGAGGTACCATATCAATACCAACATTTGGAAACTAAAAAAATGCTAATAATATAAATATGCTATATATGGTAAGAAATTTAATAATGACGTACAACGTCCAATAACTTATTGAACCGTTTACGACAAACATAAAAATTCCAGAGAGTGGCCAGATCCATCTTACAGATTTCGTATTATAATACTGACATAAGAGGGTTACCAAATGAAAGTAAGAATTTTAACACAGACGTGAACCTTATAATTTGTATATGCTTAATTATTATTCATTTGTAAATTACGTCGATTGAAAAAGCATATATTGAATAATAAAAATGGTTGAAAAAGATGGAACTTCAATTTCAGAACAATTCAAAAAACAATCCATATGGAGAACTCCATATAGGGTTCAAAAGACTAAAAAAAATTCTATCATCGATTTTCTTAAACATAAATGCCCTGCTGCACATATGAAAATTGGAAAAATCTTAAACATTGAACGAAAAGCTTCGAATGCAGATCTCAGAAAGATTGTGAAAGAGAATTGTACACACACTTATGTTATTAAATATTTTTTCTCTCTCTTGCAGTTTCTAAAATTTCGAAATGTTATTTTATTCGACGTCATTTGCTTTTAAAATTTTAAAGAAAAACCTTGAAGTGGCTAAGTTATTTTTAAATAGAATTTGTCCGTATTTTTTGTGCCATATTCGTAATCGGCCGATCATAAAACATCGATACATGAGGATACAAAAATAAAAATAAAAAAATGAACTTTCTGCTCTAAAAGAATTCCCAATCTCGACCAAAGTCGTGAGTTTGATGAATCTTTAACTGCAGCCTCGAAATTACGAGCTTCGTTCCGAGAAAATTGAGCCTGCAGTAGAATGCATATTGTGACACATTTACCTTTGTTTCTCTTCCGAAGAAACTAGAGTGCTTTGAGAGAAAAAAATTAAGAATAAGAAAGGTAGGTGATCTTAGATATTCAAATTATATTCAATTTTACTTAATGTGAGAGATTTCTTTACATAGTAGATAATGAAACATAAATAGACAAGTATTATTTAAAAATACTAATGATGTGTATATCGGGAGGTTTTGAAAATACAAATGTTGTTATGAATAGCTTCGAACTGTGACTGACTATTTGTACCGAAATTTCGACGTGCGCATACTCCCTAATTAATACGTGCTCTTTTTTTATTCTCATCCCAATGAAAAGGTATTAGTTTTATTCAAAATTTTACTTCGTCAGTAAAACATGGACATGTCTGTCTTTCTGTAGGCACGATAACTCTCGTGAAACTGATCTGACTGGATTGGGGTTTGGTTGGACGTTTTTAAAGCATGAAAAGAAAGAACAAGTTCGTTAACCAGCCATTTTGTACCAATGGTTTCATTTTAGTTTTATCCATCAAAAATGTTTTTTAAAGAACTTCGATTGTTCACCAAAACCGTACAAGACATAATAAAAGGTTATAAAGCAAAATTGTTCATAACAAAAAGATAAACAAATTTTGTGATAACCATTTTTTGATAAATTACATATCTTTTGTCTTAATCGTAAAAAGATTTATTGCAAATAAGAACTTAACAGTCAACAATTTTGCACAAGGAATTCACGGAATTAATGGAATTCGCGGAATTCAAGCAATTCACGGAATTTACGGAGCTCATGGAATTCAAGGAAATCATGGGATTCGAGGAATTTATGAAATTCGCGGAATTCAAGCAATTCACGGAATTCACGGAGTTCATGGAATTCAAGGGAATAATGGGATTCAAGGAATCCATGGAATTCATGGAATATAAGGAATTCATGGAGTTAGAGAAATTCGTGAAATTCAAGGAATTCATGGAATTCAAGGAAGTCATGGAGTTAAAGGAATTCACGGAGTTAAAGGAATTCATGGAATTCAAGGAATTCATGGAATTTAAGGAATTCATGGAATTCAAGGAATTTGTGGAATTAAAGGCATTCATGGAATTCAAGGAATTCATGGAATGCAACGAATTCATGGAATGCAAAGTATTCATGGAATTCCATTAATTCCGTTAAATTCCACGAATTTCGTAAATTTCGTATATTCCATGAAATCCTTGAATACCGTGAATTCCATGAATTTCACAAATTCCGTGAATTTTGCGAATTCCAGGAATTTCGTGAATTCCGTGAATTCTATGAATTCCATGAATTCCTTGAATTCCGTGAATTCCATGAACGATACCAGCATTTGGAAACTACAACATTATTTATTGTAGCGTTATCTTACGTTTGGGAAATAAACTTCCATACATTTATTGGAAGTTTTCAATAAAAATTTTAACAGTGGTATAATCTAGTATATTGTGCAGTTTAGTGACCAATAATATGTGATAAACCTTTTGTTATAGGAAAAAAATACCACAGAATAATTGTAATTACGCATTTTTGTGTGGAAATTAGAAAAAGAAACCTATTTAAACTTTTTACAATCTCGTCATAGAAGGTACTATATTTGTCTAAAATTTACCCCCTTCCCTGTTTTTGTGAAATGCCCACGTTTTGGGACCCCTTAAACATGAAAAATAGATTTTCACGTATTTCTCTGTCAGTATGTCTGTCTATATGTATGCCATTATATTTAAAAAAAGAAGCAAACAGGATGAAAATGGAAGACTCTCGAGTTGTTAACCACTTTGATTTTTCGTGTACGCTAGATTACAAGATTACAATATTTCATAAGATTACAAGATATTATGTAGTATTAGAAAAGATTGCATGAGATTCCACAGTAAAAAAAATATTACATGATATTGCATAAGATTACACAAGATAACACAACATGACACAAAATTAAAATTAAATAACGTAACTGTAAAATGAGGTATCGAAATCACTAATAAATTGTAAGGGACTGTGTCGTATAGGTAACAAAGTTTATAGATTCAATATCGAAATTAATTTAGAAATGTAATTGATATTTGAAAATGTTTTATTGATTTTAAATTTTATGATTTCATTAAAAAAAATTAAAATGTTTAGTTGCATATTTCCAAATATTCTTTTTCCTTGTGAAGTTAAATTATAATTAAAAATTGAATGTCATTACTTGAGGAAAGTTTTGTGAAAAAAGTTAAAAATTTCTTAATTCTTTGAGAAGTTTACTTTTTAAACTTTTCGCAGGCTAATGAGACATTGCTGACTGGCTGTGAAAGCGGAACCGTAACGCGTCGCGGTCGCAAAGTTGTTCCAACAAGGTTTTTATTTTAGTTTAGTTTGTTTAGTTTATAGTTGATTCCAGACCTCTTAGTGAAGATCAGTATGCCACCCACTGATCGTGTTATAATCTCCTTAGGTCCCATGAAGTGGGCCCCAAGTGTTTGTTTTCTGAGCTTGGCTGATGCTCGGCACCGGCACAGAACATGCAAAGATGTTTCAGCATCCCTGCCGCATTTGTTCTCTACTGTCGCGGGACTGTATTCCATTTTTTGCATGTAATAGTTCAGGTGGTTTTGCTCTGTGAGCATCTGAACCACTGTCCTTCTTTCTTTCTTGGGTAATCCCAGGATTCAGCTAGCTCTCGCCATCCTGTATGTATAGCCCGGAATGGCTTTCGTCTTTCGACAAGCCTGGGTATGTTCCCCAGTATTTCCGGTTCTTCGCCCGGATCCAGCTTCTGATGGCCAGAAGCTTATCGTCGCTGAAAAAATCTCTTCCTTTGCAGCTTTTTTCGACTTCATGGAAAAACTTCACTAATAAGCGAAGGTCACAGAAGGCATGATCCGAATTATACGGGCAGTATTCCAAAAGTGTTAGACCAGACTTCAAAATACTGTTCTTATTGTTATTTCTAACGACTGAAATGGAAACTACGCTTTCTATAAATAATAAATTAAAAACAAATCTATAGTTCCTTTTTGGATGAACAAATTTAATTAAATAATTGTTTTTGCGTATCTTGCATATTGTGATCGCAACATTTTCAGAGGAGCAATTTTACTGTTGGTCACAAAATGGCTGGTCACGAACTAGCCCTTTTTTTTGGTCTTAGAAATGTGTGCTAACAATGTCTGTACTACTACTACCACATACTACTATAAACAGGCAGACACCCTTGTGAAAATCATTTTGTCTGACCCAGGAGGTCGCAAAACGTGGAGATTTCATGAAACCCGATGAATTCAAATTTTACGTGAAACTTTCTCATTAGGATAAAAATGTAAAAATAAAAAAGAATATGCTTTAAACTGGGATAATTTCACAAATATTCCAAGGTGTCCAAATATAGTGTTGAAAAAAATTGCTTTGGCTCTACCCTACCCTTTATCTAATGTACCTTATGTGCTGTAATAAAACTATTTCCAATATTGACAGAATGACAAGATTATTTATACCCATCGGTGCTGTTGCAATGTGTCTATTCTGTTCCGGAATGTTCAATCTTAATTCATCAAATGCTGATGTTCATGATTTAATTAACATTCTGCCAGTCAAAGATATCGTGATTGCCACAGTCCATGATTATCTTCAAGGACAGGAAAATCGATTGGGCACTCTCAGGAAGTAAGTCACCAAATAACAATTTTTTTAAACAACTTACATTCACAATTGAAAACAAATATTTTATTTACACAACAATCGTGCTATAAGGTAACGTCACAGTAATCTTGTAATTGTCCCAGTAATCGTGACGCACATTTTATTGATTTTTATGTAATTTGAATTATTTGAAATTACATTCGACAATAAAACATGCTCAAAATAAATGGATCATATCATTAAATATTAACTTTAACAATTTTTCAAAAAATATGACAACCCAATGATTTACTTTCTGTACGAGGTCTGTTTCGGAAAGTGCCAACCTTGTGTTCTAACTATCGTACTGTCAAAAACTAAGCGACACAGTCCTGCGAATCTTAAGTCGACTAGTGTGAGCAGATAAGCAAATGTATAATCACATACGTATCGCATTCCAGGATGACGGAACGCACTGAACAAAGAGTCTATATTAAATTTTTCCGAACACTTGGCAATTAATTTTCTGAACCATTATTCTGATTCTGAAAGTGTATGGTGAGTCTACCTGTATGAGTGATACTCAAATTAAAGAGTGTATTGGCGATTTCAAAGTTATTGTACTTGAGTGAAAGGACACCCTCGCTCTGGAACACACGCATTGGCCAAAATTCCTTAAAATATGGAACCAAGAAGGTGTTGTGCACATTGAATACGCTTTGAAAGCTCATGCGGCACGTATACTTTTATTGAAAACAAGCCTGCTGAATGTTCGACTTTCAATCAGGCATTTTCAATGTTGATGACTGATCAATTGAATAGGTGAGGGGTATTAGAAGTGAACAAGCCTTAGAAAGGTATGAAGCAAAAAACTAGCAGCAGAAAAAGAATGCTCAAAGTGACAGTGAATGATTTTCACGCGAAATGAAGTTTAAGCACTGTAATATCTGAACTGAAATCCGTTAGTAAATTTTGAAATCTTTCCGAATTTACTTTTTGTAGGAACTTGGGATGTACATTTTACATTTTGATAGTTCAGAAATAATCGACCCGATTCGGTCTTTTTTGGACGCAGCGCTGCATACTTCCTGTTTCGGCAAACTTTAAATCAATCGTAGAAGAACTTATAATTTGGGTCTTAGTAACAGGTATTTTAACCATGAGAACACTATCTCTGTTTTTGATATCGTTGACTTTGACAAAAGGGAGTTCCCCACCTCTACACGTCTCAGCTATTACGAAAATTAAAGAAACCTAGAAAAACAAAACTAATGTAGTTTTGCCAACAGTAACCGAATATTTATAAATCAAATTATTCAATAATTTATTATCTTATGTATTTCTTTATATAGAGATACTTACCTTTTGTTGCTAAACGTAGATCATCCGGTGCTTCTTTCAAAAACTTCTTAATTTTGTTCGCTGTTAGAATTTTTGATTTCTTGCTTCTAAAAACATCCTATTTCTTTTTTAAGAAGAGATCAATTTAGAATAAGTATTGATTTTAAGGTTATCTTTGGTATGAGGGTAATAATGACCTTACAAGGTTTCGAGCTGCCTCAACCAATTCTGGCGGTGTGCCATGTAGGTCGTTTTTTTTTGTTACTATTTGCATCCATTTGAATTTGTTCAGAGTAGAGCACTGCAAGAGAGCATTCAGTTAGCCTACAGGGTTTGTATGAAAATGATCGGGAAAAGTTTCGGAAAAATAGATTTATTTCAGATATTGCTACAAAACCTTACATTTCTTCAAAGTACACATCTTAAAGGTCCTTATCGGTGAGCGTGCAAGCTTCTTTGACTGCACTTAGGGTCCGATGGTCGGGACTTTGAGGGGGTTGGGGAATCGTCGCGACGCCGTTTTGCGTCAGATAGTCTCACCTTGGAGCAAGTGTGGCTGGATACATTATCGTGATGCAATTTCCCATTTCACACCTGCTCCAAGGTGACTGACAACCTGACGCAAAACGGCGTCGCGACGATTTTTCAACCCCCTTACAGTCCCGACTTAGCCCCAGCCGACTTTTTTCCATTCCCGAAAGTGAAATCCTCCCTCAAAGGACACCATCATGGACCTCAAGCGTCATCAAAGAAGCTTGCACGCGTACCCTTGAGGACCTTCCGGAAGCCGCCTACCAGGATGCCTTCGAGTCGTGGAAAAGCCCCTGGCAAAAGTATGTCGACACTCAAGGGATGTACTTTGAAGAATTTCGAGGTTTTGTAGCAATATCTGAAATAAATCCATGTTTCTGAAACTTTTACCGATACTTTTTATACAAACACTGTCTGTCTAGAGATTAATCTCCTAGCCGTTCATGCGGGACCTACTTGGCCAAGGCTAAAGTCGTTATGTGCCATTGTATCAGGTTAGATAGATGAAGTATTGAGGACTAACCTGGAGAACCTCAAAGGAGTGTCGGGACATTTGGGCGTCGTATCTGATTGGTAGGGCCATTCAGAATACGGAAGTGCTTTTCAGAGCGCACTTTTGAATTTAAATTTATTTTCTTTCAAAATAAATATTAAATAATAATTTTTTGTAGATGACTGTTTTAAAGTATTGACCAATCAACTAAAGGCATTATGCAATGTTTCGGTTCAAATAAAAAAGATGTTACTGTGATTTACAATTTTTTTAATGATAGGGATGTTAGCTATAAATACGAAAATTAAATTCATACATTTTACTCAATAAATATTAGAACTGAATATCTTTCAGCTCTATAATAGAAAATGTATTCGACCGGTTCAGGATTGAGGTCCCATAACAACTTTGAGTTACTTTGAGTTACTTAAGTTAAGTAACCTTGCGCATACGTTGTCAAGCATATGGTCAAATTTTGTGATGACTTCCGTACACTGGTTGGCCCCAGTCGATTGGTGGGGGTTCACGTGTCCCAACTCTCCCTAGAGGATCTCTAGAGGAACCAATATGAATGCAGGTATGTTGAGCGTGGTACAAGAGAGTCCCTCTATGGCAGTTCCCGAGTTGAGGGACAAAGCGATCCAAGGGGATGAGAGGGAGGCGTTTGTAAGGTCAGCGGAGTTGCGATGTTTACGGTTCGGTGCTATAAGAAGCCAAAAGCAAGAAGGAGCAGAAAAACGGTTTGCTTATTTCCGAGATGATGCGCTGTTGATGAAGGGAACCCCCGAAACGGCTACTTTGGCGGGACTCTAGTGTAGTAGGTTATGGAAGCAGAAGGTGGCTTCTTGTGCATTGAAAAAATGGCGTGAAATTTAAAATGATATGTTGGAATGAAGTTGTGGAAAACAAAGTGGTAAGTAGGAATCTCAAAGATTCCTAGGCTGAAATTTAATTTTCAGATCAGTGAATCATTACTCTTAAAAAATTGCAAAAGGGAAGAAATTTTTTACGTGCTGGATAAGCGAGAAAAGGTTCAGCTGTGTTTGGTGGAAAGAATTCATTTTCAATAAGAGAAAATTCTAGATTTCTCCTGGATTCTGTGTAATTGGAGCAAGCCCAGAAAACACGATCGATGTCCACTTCAGAAAAGCCACAAAAAACGCAGACGTCTCTCTCAATAAAGTTTTTCCTTCCCAAACTTGCAGTTAGATTATAGTGGTTAGCACGCAGTCTAGATAAAATAACACTTGATTTTCTGTCTAATTTAGATGTGTGAAACCAAGGTTTGCCAACCTTTTATTTGTGTTGTGGGGAGGGGGGGTCCCGTCAGGTGCCACCCCTGGAGTTCAAGCTATAAAGCCTATTGGGCCCCACTCGAGCTCATTCATAGGGAAGTACTCCGAATCTGGCCAGCTTGGCCGAGTGTTTTTTGGATTTTGGTGGGTTTTGTTGTTACTAACGTTGTTAGAATATTCATCTCAGGTGCTAGGCGTACCACCCGCACAGTAAATGACGTCCCACTTTATTGATCAGGCAAAGTGATCCTCACAAACTCTGCCATTTGCCAGGCTCCCTAGCAGGCCGCAGAGAAGGGATACGGCCAGACTAGGTTGGATGGAACGATCCCTATGAGGCCATCAGTTAGATACACAGATTCGAAGTACTGCCCCTGGTGTGTTATGTGAATGTATGTATGTGTGTTTTCATCACTCGCAGACGTCCAATGAACATCGAACGTCATTTCCTCCTGGTGCCTCAAGCGCAAGAAGATCGCTGACTCATTTCCGAGTCTTCTCCAAATCAGCTTCGACCCGCAAGGTAAGGCTCTCGAAAGGCCCATTTATCCTTAGCACCTATTTTTTGGTATTTTTAATTTTTTCATTTATTGATATTTATCCTAGCACCTGAAACGAATATTCTAACAACGTCAGTAATAACAAAACCCACAAAAATCCAAAAAACACTCGGTGAAGGTGGCCAGATTCCGGGTACGTCCCGAGCTTGACGACACTAGCTTTTTCTGACGAGACCTACAGTTTAAGGTGGGTTCTGAATCACCGAAACCCCAGTAGAAGTGCATAAAAAATTTGCATTGGCATCGGCTAAGGGATCGCACCCCAGACCTCCTGCATAGAAGTCTGACGCGCTATCGTTTGAGCCTCTGTGACTTCCTTGCCAACCTTCTTTAAATTGACAAAGTTTTTGAAATAACATAAGATGATCTGTCCAGAATCCGGAACCCTCTTCCGACCCTATAAAGCATTGTTTAGATGCTAAGAGGGAACAGCAGACCGGACATATGTATGTGGAATTTTTTAACGAAATAAATTTGATTCTCTTGAAGGCATGAAAGATTCCTACTTTACTGGTACGCAGAAAAAAAACGTTGGTGAGACAGGTTTCAAATTTTTCAAGCCTTTTCTCGTGACACTGATTCAAGAAACGGAAATACTTCGTCATGAAGAACAGTTAAAAATTCCTATAATTTTCATAATTCTCAAAAATGTTCCGAATTTTGAAACTTCATTTGAACTTCCAAAATTTGTTCGAAAATGTCAAAATCTGCAACAATTTACTGCGGGTTTGAAGACTGCAGATTGTCAAAAATTTCGGTAAACGCATGCGCAATATATCAGGCTGCTTATCTTAGATTCGTCGCTTATTGGACAATCTATTGAAAGAAAGACTCAAATTTACTTTCTTCCCTAGGGCTGAAAGTAGATACCTTAGCGTGAGGTAAGTAAAGTAGCCTGCCATTGTCCACTTTCGATGTGCTACAAAGGCGTCGACAGTCGAAATTTCAGACTAGATGTTGTAAAAAAAGTATTTCAAACAAGTTCTGATCGATTACGTGACAGGCAGAGAGAGAAACACACTGATTGTGGTCCTGACATGGCTCCCTGTGATTTCTGGCTGTTTCCCAAATTAGAGTAACATGTGAAACGAAAAACATTTCAAGACGTAGAGGAAATAAAACTCAATGAGACGAAGCAGCAGCTAGCAACATCGAAAGGAGTCTTTCGAATGTGCTTCCGAAAGTGGAAGAATAGCTTGATGAAGGTTATTGCTTGCAAAGGGGAGTACTTTGAAGAGGATATCATCGAAATTCATCAGAATCAACTCCTACTTTTGATACACCACAAGGTTGGATACTTTCTAGAAAAACCTCGTATATGTGTTATTCTGCACACACAAGGCACTCCCGAAAAAAGCAAATAAAAAATACATTTTTTTTTCTTCAAACTGATTTCGTTTAGCGTACATTAGGTTTATTACTATTAAAGCAAGAACTTATGAAGTATCCAGGCAGTATTTTCCATTTTCCCTCGTTCTTGTAACTAAAATTAGCCATAAATATAGTACATGAAAATGCAATCAAATGTTCACAAATGAGCAATAGCATAATGAAAAATGCATTCTAGGTATAAATAAGGTAAATGACTTTTTTAGCTTATTAGATTAGAAAGGTTTTAGCTCATTTTTCTTTAATTGAAGTGAAACAATTTTCAATTATACTTTAAAGACAAAACTTTATTTTTTATTCGGTTAGAGAAAAATTATTTTTCACCATAAGGGTATTTCAACATTATTACTTATTTTTCAGAAGCTATTCCATATCTTTATGTTAAAAATAATTTTTTTCCAAGTGGTAAAAAAATTATGTTTTGTCACAGGCATTCGGTATTATTGCTTGGCCCTCGGCGTGCGAAAATCTTGCCAGCTGACGTCACAACTTAAAATAGCCAATTGATTCTGCAACTTCTGTGATTGAATTTTGTGTTTCTCGCATTTCTGACTAAAAAAGTTACAGTGTTTGTTCATGTATCCTCGCCTAGAACTAAAATAAAATTATTCATTCGAGAAACTTCCTTTTTATTCATTTTCTGCAAAGATTTTTTTCGAAAGGGTTCAATTTCTTATCACCCATCCCTGACAAATTGAAAGTAAGGTCACGTCAATGGGTGTTACGTATTTTTGAACTTTTTTCCAATTTGCGGAGAAAGTTCTTAATTTTGATACTCAAAACTTAGAATACGAGTAGTGAGATATTTTTTTCGATCCGATATCCATGCAGGTTCCGAGAAGGTATTTATAGTTGTCAAACAACGGCTGTTTATGTATCGACGTAACCTCAAAAAGTTTTTCGAAGATACTTATATATTTGCGTGCATATGTAGTATACATTGTATTAAAATACAAATAATAATAATGAGAATTGTATTTTTCGAGTTCAACTTCAAGATCATTAAGCATGAATTTTAAAGTGGTTCATAATTTACTTTCTACGTGACTGCAAAGTTTGTCTGTGGGAAAATACTCATATAGAAGAAGTTAAATATCTTTTTACTCAAAAAATTTTCCTTTTCTTCCTGCAACACTGGTTGAAAATTATCAAAATATTCAATTGCTTGTAGATTAAATACGTGAATTGTATTGTCTCTAGGGAACGTAAAATATATCAAATAGATATAACTCTACTGCTGCATCATTTTTGTATGATGGCAACAATTTATGAATACATTTTGTGATGGCGGCCTATAATAATTTCGCACGTGAGAGACAAAATCTCAGAATGTACCTTTTTTGCACACAAAATAATACTTTTTGTTACAGGCATATTGAAGATTATTCAAAGGGATATGGGCGAGCAATACGTAATTTTTAGTAGTATCTTATGAAACATATTGTTAACAAAAATAATATCTTCTTCACCTTCAATTTTAATGCATTAGCAAATAATATTTCCATTCAGGTTACCTTGAATTCTCGTATTTTATTTAAATGAAGCAACAATATTTTACTGAAACTTTCACATAATCTGATTAGGAGTTCGTGGTAAATGATCAGAGTTCTTCTTCAAGGAACTTTTTGGCTTCTCTCATTATTAAAATACAACCTTGAATAGCTTATAACTTATATCATTAAATTTATTGATATTCATCAGAATTATTCTCTATCTCCAGAAAAGGTGGCTCAAACTCTTAGTGTTGCGACTCAGGAAAGGTCCACTAATGATGATAAGGAAATCAGGGAGAAAGCTGATGAAAGTGACATCAATAAGGCATATAAAGTAAGATCTATACTTCTATATCTGTCTATCTGTCTTGAGTCCGCTTAAAATACTTAATAAGTAGTCGCAGACAATTGTCCGGGTATAGCTCCGGAGGAAAAACACCCAAGCTGAGACGTAGCAAGCGCAGAAGTTGCGTGAATCCCTTTTCTAGCTGCCCTTTCGAATAATGCCGATCACCCTGAAGTTTTGGGTGCTGAAAATAATAATTTGGATGGAAATACGACGGCGGTCTGGCGAATCGCTTACAGAATTTAGTCAACGGATCGACTGTGGGATGACTAGATGGACTGCTATGATGCCAGAATTACCCCTGTTCGCGAAGGCTTCATGGCACATACGTATACTCTGTGTTGCCTGAAACACCCAGAGCTTCAGCACATTTAGGAACGGTCCTTGAAGAAGCAAGCTGACTACCTGTCGCGTACTGGATATGAACGTAAAGCGCTTCCTCAAACACTGCATGAACGAGTTGCAGCGGAAGAGGAGGAACACAGGACTAAAAGACACTTGCATCAACTGAAGAAGAATATTGGCTGGCCAAATAGAGTGCTTTCCGTATACAGTGCGTAAGTTACCACATAACATCTGGTAGGCCGTTTACGGAAAGTTCAAAGCTGCTGAATATCAATTAGCACATTGCTAAAAACATGCGGGTGTTATCTGACGTAAGGAGAACAATACAGAAGAGTGTTGCGTCAGGGAGAAAGAACAGTTTGGCGCTGACGCATCATTCCCCTTCAGCAATCACTCTGCTTCTGTCAAAAATCCGTCTGAATCGGTCAAGATCGAAACTTTCTTGGTGAAAGGTTCACGAGGTCCTACAATAATTAAATAGAAAACACAGAAAATATAATTCACTTCGAAAAGTTTTGCGAGAACCTCATAACATCTTAGGAGGAATGTTCATCATTCACTGCCGATGAGGTGAAGAAAGCACTGAAGTGCACGAAGAACTTTTGCGCTGCAGGACCTGATGTTAACAGGAACTTCCGGTGGAGGAAGTTTGATTCTACACAGAAACACACTTCTCGGTAGTGTTGGGATACTGATATCATCACTACAATTATCTGAATATATATGAATATACATCAAGATCGTAATTTGACCATTACAGTGATGCTACCAACGACCGACTAAAAACCACCATCCTTTCTCCTTGGCAGGAATCCCCCTGGAACCGCTTCCGCATTACTTCAGGGGGTGCCATTTCTTTGCCTACTAGAGCTTATACTGGCTTCCTTTTCTTTGGCACCTTGCCCCAACCAGGATGTACGCATCGTCCTCAGTATGTGCGGTGATACCACACATCGAGCTCGTCGGCTTTCGACATCCTGGATGGGGGTGATAGGTTGAGTTGCCTTTCACTCCTGCTAGTTTCATCCTCATGGAATATTTCACTTCATGGCCCAACCAAGATGTTACGCATCATCCTCAGTAGCACGACAATGTCGTGCAACGGGCTCGTCGGCCTTCAGCAGCTCAGAATTTCGGTGCTTTCCTTCTTTGACAATATACTTGGTCTTTCCTAGCCTTCAAGTTGCCGTTCTTCCTTCTTTGTGCGTAGAATGGTTGCGACATAGATATATACCCTGTTCCATGATTCTTTGCTTTCGAGCAGCATCCCGACAATATTGTCTGGCGTTATGTTTCCGTTATCGCTTTCTAGCCTGTGTTAGAGTTCGGTCCAGCAATCACACTCGAATAAAGTGTGTTTTGCATCGTCGGTATCCGCCTCGTAATACCCACACTTTAGATTAGCGACTTTCCCCCTCTTATATAGATACGAACGAAAGTATCCATGCCCCGTCATCTTTCTCAGTGATCACTGCTCCAGCGATGTTGCCATCGTTCCATAGTGGCTGCCCTGATTTCGTCTTTTGCTGTTGCCTTGCTCACGTCAGGTCTCCTAAGAAAGACTTCTTTCTTCTCTTGGGGCAGAAGATTGATGGGTATCGTTTCCGCAATTACAAGAATCGCTGGTTCAGATATCGTACGATAAAAGCACGCGATTCTGAGCGCGCCTCTTTGTGGCACCACTGCCAAACGTCTCCGGTAGGTCTTCTTCCTTAAAGCATCAGCCCATATTTTGGCTCCATAGAGCATTATCGATTGGGCTACTGGCATCAGCAGTCGGCGCTTGCTGGGTCTCGGGCCACTCACGTTGACCACAAGTCTGCTGAGTGCCGCTGTGACTCCTACTGCCTTATCTGCTGCCTATTTTATGTGGTCAAAAAAGGAGTTTTTTGCGTAGCCAGGTCTAGCCCGTGGTCGTGCATTCATCTGCTTACTCTTCTCATGACCTGATTGAGCTTCCACTGCAATTCCTCCGTTGTTCTTGCAGCATTTACAGCAAGTATATGGTCCGCATACCCCGACAGGTATGCATCATCTGGCATCTCTATTCTCAGGAATTCATCGTAAGAGATGTTCCAAAAATCAGGGCCAAGGATTGAGCCCTGGGCAGCTCCGGCTGTGATTTTCTTCTTTTTTGGGCCCTCTGTGGTGTCGTATATTAGGATTCTATCGGAAAGATAGTCTCTCAATACACGAATGAGGTATTCAGGTGTTTTGAAGCCCTCCAATGCCTTGATCATCTCGGTCCACCTGGCCGAGTTGAATGCATTTCTAACATTCAGTGTTGCCAGTAACACAATTTTCTTGGCGTAGCGGCTTTCTCCTTCCACTCTAACAATAGTGTCCACCACTTTTTGGACTGCGTGGATTGTAGGACATCCCTTCCTGAAGCCGTGTTGTCTTTCGGAGAGATCTCCCGCCGCTTGAACAGCCGCGAGCAGGTGAGAACTAAACGTTGCACTTTCCACTGTTTATGGAATATGCCAGCTCTTAAGCAGCAGTTCATCATTTTCAGCAGCATTTCTGGACAAACACGTGCTACTACTTTTCAAACTTCCGCCGGTATACCGTCGCATCCTGGCGCTTTCTTGTTCTGGAGAGAGGTCACGGCTGTTAGTAATTCTTCCTCGCTGAAGAGTGGTATCTCTTTTAAAGGGGTTACGTAACGATCCTGCTCTCTTACTGGATGTGTCGGGAGGAGTACGTCGACGATGTACCTCATAGCTTTCGCTTCCATTGATCCACTCGCTGAGAAGGCACCGAGCTTTCGTGTTACTATTTTGTAACCCAATCCCCAAGGTGCATCGTCTACTTCCTCGCACAACTTTCCCCAGCTCTGGCTCTTGCTTCTTTTTATAGCCTTTCCTAGTTCCTTTTTCGCTATCTTATATGCCGTCACGCCTTTTGCCCGCTTTCTGGTGGCTTCCCGTCTGCATCTTATACACTCCCTACGGAGGTCGGCGATTTCTTGATTCCACCAGTAAGCAGAGTTCCTATTTCTGTGCCCCTTCTTTCGAGGCATCGAGACTTCACAGGCCTGGTTTATGATCTGCATGGTGGCTTCCACAATTCCTTTTGCCCCCATATCAGTTCTCTCCATAAGTCTGTTCTGTCCTTCGGTCACCGCCAGGAATAGTTTCTCGATGTTAATTTTCGACACGTTCCATCCTTCGCACTTGCTCTGCTGTGTCCTGACTCCTATGCTTTCGCTTATGGTGAACCGTATATACTGGTGATTGCTCCCAGTATAGCCCCTAAGGACCTCCCACTTCTCGATAAGTGGGGCCATTTCTTCTGAAGCCAGAGTAATGTCCGGGATCGTCCCTACGTTGTCGGCTCGTCTAAAAGTTTTCGTTTTTCTGGTGTTCACGATTAGCAGGCCCCGTCTCGCTGCCATGTCCAAGATACGCTTTCCACGCGAATCTGTTATGGGCATTCCCCATTCCAAGCTTCCTGTATATACTCCAGTAGATCCAGTTTTTCCTGGAAGTCATGGATGCCCTCGTTTGGTGTGAAGTAGCAGCCAAAGCCATGGCTTTCATCCGGGAGTCTTCTTGGATTTCGCACCCATATGGCTGCTGTGCCAAGGTTATCCGGGAACCATGTTAGGGTGTCCCTATCCTTGTATTTCTCGCTGATGATTAGGAGATCGATGTTTTTCTCGCGGACTAGATGATCTAGGAGATCGTTCGCATCTTTGCTTCTGTGCGAATTGCCCTGGAGAAATCTCGCCATGCCTACTTTTGCTTTGCTTGGTCAAGTGCCTGTCTAAAGACAAAGCATGTCCCTGTCCCTGGTATGTGCTTGAGGTTCAGGCTCTCAGGGTTATTCGTTCAATCCCTTGCACAATAAGCAGTGCGGTTCGGACATACATACGTTTGCCCTCTGTCCGCCCATGCCACATTTATAACACAGGCCACTGCGATCTGGCCCTTTGCAGAATCTGGCATGTTCGCTCAGCTCGACGATTGCAATTATTTGCTCTCGCCTGTTGGCCTTCATGATCGAAACCTTTGCGCCTTCTGCTATTGCGTTGAGGTCCCTCTGAAGTACGTCCTCTACATCCTCCCTCGTGGTCACGCTGTCAATGTCCAGAATCTCTGGTTTAACAGTGCGGATCAGATTCCTCATGGTCCACGCGTACCCCAGATGCTTCTGTCGAGCTTCTCCAAGGGCTGTGACGTCCTTTGTCTCCTCACCCAGCTCTAAAAGGACCTCTGCATATGACTTCCCCTCCGTTGGCTTTATCAAAACAGCTTCAGGGGTTGCTTTCTGGTCGGTCTTCGTTTGCGCGTCGTTTCTGAGGCCGCATCATGTGCCTTCACCTCTCTATTTACTGTTTTTTGGGGGGTCTCACCTCTTCTTAGTTGGTCATTGGTTCTCTTGGCCTTCTTGCCCTTGTCCAAATTCCAACTCTGGGGAGCTGTATCCTCTTCTTTCTTCTTCATCTCGAGCGGCGTAGCTGCCTGATGTACTGCCGGGCTTGATGCTGCTCTCTTATTCTTTGGCATTGCAGCCGGCGTGCTCATACCCCTACTGGGGCATGCCTCAGCCGTCATTAAGAGGCTAACGAGGCTATCAACGTTGGAATTATTTGTCTTCCGTTGCTACTTCATCTTTTCAATCATTTCTTTCATGTTAAGAATTCCGGTTTTGACTGTCGTGCTAATATTCTGCTGCTTCTTAGCAGCTTTCAGCATAGAAGACGTCAGTTCAGCCATCTTATTGATAAAGACCCTGATGGACTTCTCTTCTGTCTCTATAATCTTCCGTAGGGCAATCGAGCCCTTTGTGGCTTCTGCTGCAGGTACCATGGTGGATTCGGATCTCTCAATGCTACTCTTGAGAGTTGTTGCCATGTCTGCTGCGTTCGTGTCTTGCTTCGTAAAATCTGATTGGGTTTGTGTAAGGTTCTCCATGAATTATCGCCAGCGCATCGTGCGTGGAGGGGCCGACCGAAATAGCTGGGAGCGGGTATACCCTCGGACCTAAGTCCTACCCCAGTTCCCTTGGGCCCAGCCTTCGCTTAACCAGTACCGGGAAACACGGACGGACTGGAACTCGCCCGGGGCACTGCAGATTCCGACCTCTGCAGCCACCACGCACTCCCTGATCAAGGCCCGAAGGGGCTGGATTCCGATCCCTACCGTGGCTGACACCTTGGCAGTGCAAGCACACATCAGCCCCTCGCCACGTAAGCGGGTTAGGCAGACGTGGTTCGGAGCACTCCCAGTGGGCCACTGCAGGAAACAATCGTGTTTTTTTCTCGGTGTATCCTTCACCCAGTGTGTTTGGTTCGCGGGGCCTATTTTATTTCAGCCTTACCCTCTGTTTCCAGCGAGCATTCCCCTATCCGCCACCTGGGGACACGACAGGTAGGAGAAACACCTTCCCTGCCCCGCAGATAACGGCGGACGTCCTTGGGCAGTGCCTCATGTTAGGAAACACTATACTCCTAACAACAAAAGGCGATTTGTCCAACCCAATGAACTTATAAGGTAATAAGTTATCTGAAAACGCTGCATAAGATCTTTACAGCTATCCTGAACGACAGGATTGTTCAGAGAATTAGCGGTGGTCAATGGCCTGTATTGAGTTTCAGAAGGCTTTAGATTCAGCCTCCTATAGACTTATCATTTATTTCTTAGAAAGCCTGAAGGTCCATCCACACATAGCGAGATATATACAGAGATTGATACCACTTCGGAAAATCAGATTCACTACCTTATCTCGAAATAATCGAGTGATAGCAAATAGCGTCACCTTCCAGAAATCCGATTTTCAGGACGATACCATGAGCACTTTTTGTTTTGAATCACACTTCTGCTTTTATCCCTCGCACTCAACATCAAAGATTGGTACGGACTTAAGATTGGACAAGTGACCCAGGATTTATCTGAAGCAACAACGAATTGCTGACGTTTCCGAGGACCCTGAGCTCGTTGGTATGAGTGTTAGCAAACACCTTGACGCTGGAGAGACCTGTATATACCTAGGCGTGCTTGAAAGCTACATTAAGGATATAAAATTAGTAGAGTCCTTCGACAGATTCGGATTTCAATCTGTCGCAAATGAGAAAATTCCTCATCTGAAAATGCTCGGGAATCACGAGATGATTGGCAAAGGAGCATTTCTTGACAAAGCCGCAGAGAAGGCGGCTGAGACCCTTGGCCTGAATCTTAACCTGAGAAGTGAGGAAAGTGCATGACTTAATCTAGATGTATCACTATTTTTTCGAGCCAGAACGATGTGATTTCCACCTTAAGGTGGTTTCCGAAAAAATCGATCTCTGGTAGAATTGTTTAAAGTTGAGCTTCTATTTCAAGTAGAATGTTTTTTTATATGCTAAATTAATTTCAAATTTTTCTACCACATTGATGTCAAGATAATTAACGTTGAAGATGACTGCTTTAACACAGAATGCATGGGCAATGCACAAGCACTCTCAATATTTCAATTTGTAGTAATAAAATTCTCTGGTAGAGAAATTAAAAGAATATGTCTACTTGTGCTGCTCGAAAATACAAATATGTCAGAAAAATAATAAAATCCCTTCACCACGTAATTTTCTGAATAATCGAATGAAAAAAATTGAAATATTAATTACTTTAAAACGCATGAACGTCAAAGATTCGCGAACCGGCAACACTGTCCCCTCTCTCCTGCTTGCTTGCTGCAGGATCTTGATATACTCATACACACGTTTACACACAGTTGGTCAGCGATGGTTAGTTTTAAATTTCGACGTTTCACGATCTACGAATCTGCCGCTGACAAAGGATTGGTGACTGTACGTATACACACACACTACTAATTCTAAGCCAGGAGCGCAATAAAATATTGAGTATGCGGGACCATGCAATTTTTTCAATACAGCATACAACGACAGGCGCCCCACGGGACTCCAATATTTGTACGAGTGTGGGACTCGGAAACTACCTTAATGCGCCATAGTCGCTCCTTAAGTCAATAAGAAGCACACACTGACTACCTAGAACTGGAGCTAACACTATTCAGGTATCACACTCACGCGGGAACGACATAACTTCACAGACACAATACGGCCCTAAGAGTGCTTCACTACCGGCTTTGTCGCTTTTAAGGTCGTGGCCGCCACACTGTCATTCCGAACGCTCCGAGGGAGATAGGATCAATTGTCCAGAACAAAAAGTGTCAAATTTTTCTGCAACCACAAGTATCGAAAAGTAGTCTCAATCGCACACTTCAGGCCTCACATCGTTCTCCAGGACCTTGAGAAACGAACTATATTTGAGAAAAAATTTGCGGCTCTGGCCACATCACAGTCATGGAGAGGGAAAAGAAAAGGCTGAGAGATATCATGACCTTACAAGGAAGATTCTTGAGACTGTACGCAGAATATTTGGTTAAAATGAGCGTTCTCGTGGTCGCTGCTTTTAGCGATGCGAAGCTGTCACTTGTTTGTAACCTCGAAGCCATACCCGCGAACCAAAAACATGCCGAGGCACTTGCGACATGGATGTACAGAACCGTTCTGATTTAATCGTGCCCTGTGGCCACTCATTCATATTGACGTCAATAAACGTGGCCATATGTGAGATTTGCTGCCGTTCTAAGGGAAGCCGCTGTCATTTCCATCGATGGCAGTGTCTTCCATTGATACCCCGCAGTGGGTGCTTAGCCTATTTTTGAATCATGTATATAGATAGATAAGCGTTTATTTTTCAGCCTGCTGGCCTTAAAAACTTGACTTGCTTACACATCCATTTTTTACAGATTTTCCTTAAAACTAACCCTTAAAAACTAACATCCATCCATTCCTTATCTCTAAGCCGCACGCTCGTATCGCCTTGCATTCCTTCCTTCTCCACTCCTCTTCCTCCTTCCTTCTCTTCATCTCCATCTTACCCACTACTCCCTTCACCCATGCTACTGCCCTTTTTTCCCCCTTTTCATGCAACAATGCCCCCATGCTTATCTCACTTCTTTCCACCTCCCCGCACTCCTCCAGTCAGTGCTCCACTTTTGCATCCCCCTTTCCGCACAGTTCACACATCCTCTTCTCTTGAGAGAGCCAAAACCTATTGAAACCCTCCATACACCCACACCTCATCCTCGCTATAAGTTCCTGACTTCCTTTCTCTCCTTTCACACACAAATATTGCGCTCTTGCCCTGGGCATAATCCACACATAGTTCCCGTTAAATCTTGACTCTCTTATTCTCTCTTCCCCCTCTGTCTTCTCTCTCTCCATGCTGTTTTGCTTAACCAATTCATAAACCTTCCTTCCTTCCTCGTGCATCCTTCTCACTTCATCCATCTGCAATCCATTCATTCTAGAATACCGTTCCCTCTCCGCCTCCATCTTCCCACCCCCTCCCCTGTTCTCCTTCTCCCACCAACACTCCCTAACCAGCCTACTTCCTGCCTCTTCCAAAAATTTCTCCTCATATTTACACGCCCGGCTCCCTGCTAGAATTCCTACACTCGTTCTCCCCGTCTCCCTCCTGTCAATATAATTAGGCGTGTTCCTTGCCAACCCCAGGGTCCACTTTACATACCTCTCCTGCGTTCTATTTACCTCTTCACTTTCCTTCCACCCCAACACCTCTACCCCATACAATAGCACACTCATCACTAGTGAATCAAACAATTTCATTCTCCTTCTAAAGTCATCTGCGAATAACTTCATTCCCAACCCCCACACCTGCCTCATCACCACATTTACCCTCCTCACTCTCTCTTTTATGTGACCATCCACTCCCCCATTCCTTCGAAACACGGAGCCCAGGTACACAAACTCTTTCACCTCCTGTACCTCCTTTCCCTTCCACTTCCACTCCCTTCCCTTATCCCTTCCCCCTCCTTTTCTGAATACCATAACCTTGGACCTTTCCACATTCAGCTCTAACCCCTTTTCATCCAGGTATCTTCTCAACCTCTTCATCATCTCCTTCAAGGCCTTCTCGCTGGTTGCCAGCAACACTATGCCATCTGCATACGCTAGTGACCGAATTCTAACCCCTCCTATCCTTACTCCTCCTACCACCCCGGCTCCCAGCTTACTTTCCATATCCGCAATTAAAATCGCAAAAAGCGTTGGGCTAAGTGGACACCCTTGCCTTAGACCCCTATCCATCCAGAATACCTCGGAAATCCCCTCATCTCCTCTTACCTTGTCTTTGGTCTCTTCATATATCTCCCTTATCCTTTCAATTAGGCCTCTCTCTACTCCCCTATCCTCCATCGCCTCCCACAACCTCCCCCTATCCACCGATGGAAATGCGGCTTTGAGATCCACAAAAAACGCGTACACTCTCGTCCCCTTCCTCGCTAATTCTCTATCCACCACGTGCTGCATCACGTAGATATTGTCGATAGTACTCCTACCCGCCCTAAATCCCGCCTGCGTCTCCGGCAATATTCCTCTCCCCTCGACATCCTTCCGCAGTCTCTCTGCCACCACCATCGCGTATACCTTATACGCCGTATTCATTAGCGTAATCCCTCTATAATTGTCCTGCCTATCTCTATCTCCTTTCTTATACAGTGGCACTATTAACCCTTCTCTTCACCCTCCTGGGAATCTCTCGCCCCTCCATACTTTCTTCACTACCACCTTCAGCCTCTCCCTAACCTCTTGTGTACTGAACAGCCATGCTTCGTTCTCTACCCCATCCAGCCCTGCTACTTTTGACCTTTTCAACTTCCTTATCTGCTTCTCTATCTCTTCGTCATTTAACTCCTCCATCTCTGCCTCCCCCGTTCTTCTACTTCCCCCATCCTTCTTCCTTGAATCCGAGCCCTGGAATGATCTTTCTTCTTACACACCAATCTAAACTCCTTCCTCATTTCTACTTCTTCTTTCTAAATACCTTCTTTTGCACACAACCTTTCACCTTCTCTTTCAGATCCTTCCATATCTCTTCCACCGACTCCCCTCGAAAGCGTACCTTTCCTAGCTCCTCTTGATACTTCTCCACCGCCTCCCTCGTCCAGGTCACCCTCTCCCCTATCGAGACTTTTTCCCTGCCTCGTCTTCCGCCACCCTCACCTCTTATCCACAGACTCAATGGCTGATGGTCTGATTCCACCCTCCCCTCTACTGCGAATTTTTCCGTCTCCTCCCATCCTTGCATATTCATGACCACATAATCTATCACCGATACCCCCACCTTACTTACATATGTGTATTCTCCCTCTTCGTCCCCATTTGCCATACCATTCGCCACTGCCCACCCTCTATCCTCCATCCAGTCCCTTAGAATCTCCCCCTCCTTATTTATTACATTATCCTTCGATTTCCTCTCGAAGGTCTCCCCTTCCCTGTAAAGTCCCCCTTCGCTCCCCATTCTCGCATTAAAGTCCCCACCCAGTACCACCATACCCTCTTCTCTTTCGCCCAGCAGGTCTTCCACTCTTTCTTTAATCCTTTCCATTCCATCCTTGTTGTACACTGTCACAAACTTACACTTTATCCCTCCTATTTTTATTTCCCTCATTTGCACTTCCTCCCCCTCTTCCTCTCCATGAACTTTTTCCTCTAATCCATCTCTAACCCCGGTTATAATTCCCCCACTGGCCCTCCCTTTCTTTTTCACTCTGACCGCCTCCTGAAGTCTCCACCTATACCCCCTTGGTAGCTTTGGCTCTATTCTATCCCATTCCTTTCTTTCTACCCACGTCTCTACCAGTCCAACAACATCAAATTCCTGGATATACCGCCAGAACTCCTTTACCCCTGCTACGTTCCAGTACAGCACCTTCACTACTCAATCATGTATATATATATATATATATATATATATTTATTTATGTATATTAATAGTAAATCAGGTGTTCCTCATATTTTGGCAGAATTGAAAAATTTATATATTCGTGTTCTACAATTTTAGCATTCTGCAGGATATCCAAACTTCGAAAAGCTCTGCAATGGAGAAATTTTACTAAAGGCGGATATACAGAAAAAGTTAAAATGCCGATACGTCGATCATGGTATTCCTTTTCTGAAGGTTGCACCTTTTAAAGAAGAAGAAGCAGCTTTGGACCCTAGAATCGTTGTATACCACAATGTAATCTACGAGGAGGAAATAGAGACTTTAAAAAGATTATCAAAGCCCGAGGTTTGTCCAACTTTTTAGTTAAAAAAAAAATTATTCTAAAAAAACGGTATCCGGTTAATATTTGAGCAGTGGTACGATTTTTAATTGTTGGAAGTTATCAAACTTGCATACAAAAAAAATCAGAGATGTATTTTCTATTACGAGAATTTTTTAAATGGGCATAGGAGGATTTTATACATTGAAATAAATGTAGATACAATAAGTTGAGAATGTAACCATACTTAAAGTTGTGGATATATCTCACTAAGTAAAGGTGATTTTTTCTGCAAATAAAAAATACTTAAATCGGAGTAAAGACAACACTTAATTTTTTCTTTGCTTAATTCATTGCTTTACAAAAATTACCTTTTCTTATGGCTCCGGAATAGATCATATCGTTTTTCGCTGATTAGGAATCCGTCAAGAAACGCGCTCCATCACGTTAAGATTTTGACAAAAGCGGGTTTGGAATTGTCGAATACCCATTGTTCTGGTTAAATTTGTGTACCTGTAAAAATGAATAAGAAATTAAAGAACCCTATAGCCATGCACATAGGGCTGTTGGGAACTGTTTTTTCAGATCTGTGGAGTTCGTGTGACTTATAGCAGTATTTCGGCGTTGCAAAAAATAGTTTTGAAAAAAGGACAACAAGTCTAATGGGCCAAAAGGGAAAACATAATCATTACACATCGACTCGCGACTTAATATTAGCTAGACAAAAAATCCAAAATAACACACAAAGATTTTGTCGGTGCGCAAACAAATCTCAAAGGTTGGAAATTCACCAAAAAGCTGCTGATTTACCACTAAGTTGAGATGGTTCAAGAGAATTCGACAAGACAAAGGTTGTCGATTGCTGCTTACAAGTCCATAAGAGAAGTAGGACTTCAGAATTCGATATTCCAGGCAGGAATAGTCGAGCGCGGACGACTGCTAGGTAATGTGCACGTTGTAATACTTGTTCTCGCGACTTGAGGCGAGAATGCAACTCAAAACATACGTAGACTTGAGACTGGGCTCCAATATATCCAAAAGAGAAAAAAAGACATTTTGATTTGCGATCTGAGTATTAATAGATTAAAATACATTGCAATAGTCGTCGTGGGCTTAGTAAGAGTCATGACAATAACAAAATCCGATGTATATTAGACTACCTCCACAATATCGTTGCGACGCGGAATATCCAAAATGGTGTGTGTCACTCAGGCAGTAAACACAACCGCGGGAAAAATCTACTCTGTCCTGTGTTGCGTATAGTATTTTATTCCGCTCTCGATCGTGGCCACCTTTTGGCCATGAAAATCGCATTTGCAAATTATACTTTTCCCCCGTAAATTTTACTTTCGCCCCGCTCATTTTACTCTCGCCCCTCAAATTATTTCACTTTCGCCCCGCTAATTTTGCTTTCGCTCCGCTAATTTTACTTCCACCCCAGTAATTTTACTTTCGCCCCGCGAATCTTACTTTTGCCCCGCGAATCTTACTTTTGCCCCATAGACTCGGTTCACAGGAAATATATGCTACTTCCGCCCAATATATGCTGTACTTAATATATATGCTACTTCCGTCGAGTGCCCAATAAAAACTTTTGATTTTGTTGGAACCTAGTACCATGGGGTTCCCGGGGCTGCTGATTACCAATCGAAATTAAACAAAATACGAAATTCAAAATCACAGACGAGTTTACTGAAAAACATGATCGTCTTGAAACTTTGTATGAGGGGGTTTTCGAGGTCACTGCTTACGGGCAGTTGAATTTTCAATTTCCTATGAGAGGACATCCCAAACTATACCGCAGCATTCGAACTCTACGTTAAGGGTTCAGACCCTTTTAATTTCAGGCTCAGACCTTCGGACTATTACTCCAACCGCCCCAACAATTCTAATCTCAGAAAGCGAAACTTGATTTTCAAGGTTGCGACCACCTTTTTGGGATTTGGCCCAACTATGGATCGGTAGCTACAAGGTGAGAAAATACAAAGGGGCTGCCTTTGTACTGCGTTTGAACAAAAGAAGAAGAAACGGGATCCTGCTTTTCGTCAATTACGTGGGTTTTCATGTATCTAATATGTTCTTTGCCAACGTTTCTCCCATTCATTGAAACAAGACTGAAAGCGAACGGAGAAAGGCTGTGTTTAATCCTGGAGGGGTCCAGAAATTTCAGACACAATTCAGCGGCCATATCTTCAGCCTTCTTTGACAGCCTCCGATTGGGTTTTAGGACGAAATCTCGTACTCGGAAAGTTTTAACGCGCTTATTTTTGTAAGGGTTTTACTGACGTAGGCTATCAGACACTCTTTGCTCCGCTGCTTTTGGATAAGTACCATGCTGAGTCCGGAAGGGGTCGCGTCGGTACTAAGGCTGAAGGGCTTCTGGTCCACGTCCTTAAACATCGGATAGGCCAGAATCAATGCCCTAGTTAGGGCTCTCTTCAAGCAGTCGGACCCCTCTTACTGTTTTTTACCACAATGCGACTTTTCCTTCGTTCTGAATAATCGCGTCAATTGTTCCGCCATCGCCCGTATTCCGATATGAGTCGCCGATACCAGAATGTCATCCATAGAAACCTACTCAGTTTCTTGGAAGTTTTTGAAAGCGAGTATCAGGTTGTTGTCGAGATCTTGTCGGGACATGCCTGGATATTATAAGATATAATAATAATAATAAGATATACTATTCGAGGTGCGAATGCCGTTGGCCTGATTCTACGGGTCGGAATTGCTTCTACGTAAGCCGCTGTTGAGGTTACTGTGGTTAGGGTGGCTATGTTTGTTTAATTGGCAGAGGTTGTTACGCTAGGGTTTGTGGTTATTGTCCATGCTGCCAGGTGTACGACCGGGTCCAGTATATCTTAGTTGTTGGCTGACCCGAACGAGTCTAATTCTCACGAAAGCCGTCTATTCTTGTCGTCTGCCCTTTGAGAGGTTCATGTCACTTACGCAATCTCGAGTATTTTTCTTCTCGCGTACTTGTAGTACTCAATTGTAAGTGTAGCAGGGTTTTTGTTATTTCCGAGTTGTATACTTCCGCTTCCATATGCTTCAACACAGCGTACGTATTTTCCGCAAATTCTATAAACGTAATTTTGAAATTTAAAGTTCCGACTGAAAGATCAAATCCTATTCTCGAAGAACGAGGAAAGTAAACTCTCGTTTTATTTTGCCTCATTTACCAGAAGGTTCCAGTTTTAAGCCCTGAAACGTCAGTTGTCTGTGAAAGTTACCGCTGATCCGTACTTTTTGTCATTGCGCGACTAGGCGATTATTCAGAACCGGAACAGGACAAAAAAAAACAAATAAAATATTCCTAATGGTTCCGTGAGTGTTCCTTGGTACCGATTTATATTTCAAAGTTTGAGACTACCGACTCAGGTTGGTTTCAAGTGAAGGGTAAAGAATAACCTGTCAGAAGAGTTACATACCATGGCAACTCCGAAACTATTTGATGTTTTAACACATACACAATAATAAGTATATTTACCTTTCTGCAGTTGAAAAGTGCAAAAATAATAAATACTACCACTGGCGAGCTGCAGCTATCTGAAGAAAGAATTACCGAAACTGCCTGGATTACCGATTTCGAAAATGAACAGGTAAAGCTTCTGGGTCGCCGAGTGGCACATATGACAGGTTTGTCAATCGATTCAGCCGAGCCACTGCAAATCGCTTATTACGTCATTGGAGGCCATTATGGAGTACACATAGATTTCTTTGATGTAAGCAAATTATGGGTGAATTTTGATGTATATCGAGCTAATACTCCGAGGATACAATAATAAATTTGAAACTTTCCGGGACGTCCGATTTTTCGGCACCAACGTCGGAAATCGTATCGCCACTGCTTTGTTTTATGTAAGTAAACAAATCCTTTTCAGTCCGTGCGTGCAATATAAATGGATTCGAATTCAAATTCATTAAGGTTGCTCGCACAGAATGAAAAGTATTGAAATAAGAAGTCTCAGTGAACTTGGTTTTAAGCTATAAGAAAACTGTTATTGTACCCAACCGGTGAATTATTCAATAAGCCTGTTTTGTAACTTCACTTTTATATATATTCTTCCAATTCGGCTGCTTGGACGCCTCTGGATTCGGTACTACTGGCACCAGAAGTCTTTTGTGCGAACCCCACCACCAAAGGGAGTACTTAGGTTCCATAGTTTCTCCCAGGGAAGTAGCCCCCCAAGTTCTAAGATATATGGAATGGAATTAGGTTAATTTCTCTTGAAGAATTGAATTTCAGAATATTGAATTTTTCATTTAAAGTTAGCTATTTTGAAGAATTTCAAGATGAACTCGTTCAATCTCACATCATTTCATGTGATGCCAAGCGAAATTTAAAGTGATCATTCTACTTTCTTCAGAGACCAGTAATGTTTAGGATGCTTATTATATAAAACTCCATGGTACTCCAAACCACATGGCCTAAGAAAGGTAGTGCATCATTCTGGTACAATCTGAAACGAAATGGAGAAGGCAATATGTTAACTCATCATGGAGCATGTCCAGTATTTTCTGGAACAAAATGGAGTAAGTTTCATATTTCAAATATTATAAATGAAGTCAGATTTAAACGGAATACATGTTAATAGTTTGTCCTCTACATGAAACGATCACCCTCATGGATCAATGATTTCAATGTGACTCAAATTGGTGAAAGTACAATGAATTACGTTGAATACGTATTTCTTCAGCTTCAATTAGGCATTTTTTAGGAGATATAAGAAAATAAACTAATCATATGAATCAATGAAAAAAGTCGACAAGTTTATTTGTGCAAGCATTTATTTTGCGCGTCTTATTCATTAATAATTATTAATAAAAATTACATAATTCAGTTATTTTGCTTCCTGAAAGTACAGTTTTTCGTAAAATATTGATAAACTTCACGTCAGTATTTGCCAATTTTTTGAGTACTTACAAACATTTATTATGACCAAGTATTATTTGATCATATGGTTTGAGTAAAACACTGCATTGTTTTTGCTTCCGTTTCGTGGAAAAGTAACTAGAAATAACGTTATCATACTCTTCCATAAAGAAAAGGTGTTTTCAGGGTGAAAAAGGCTGAACTATGCTGAAATATTCCTAAGAATATCGGCAATTCAGATTGAAAATATTTCCCAAAATATTATACGATGATAAAGTTACTAAGTTTGGAATTTATAAAAGCAGTTGTGACGTAGAAAGAAAAAGCCAGCCTGAGGACCGAAAAAAGCTTACGAGAAAAAAAAATCAAAGTGAAAGGATGACAAGCAGGTAGAAAATGGCCCATTGTACGAGGGTAACTCTGAAAGTTTAATCAATAGGAATATTTTAGATATGCCATGTGCATAACGCATATGTATTTCGTGAATTTGATGCTTCTATGGATGCCAGAAAAAATAGAACGAAAAATATTAATTTGTTTGTTGCAGGTATCATTTTAAATCTAGAACGTGTGTTAAAAGACATGAAATTATCAAGAGAACTTTTCCGGGCAATGATTTTTTATGATTTTCGATGACAAACAAATTAATATTTTTTGCAACACATGCATGAAAATGGCCATATTCCGTGTCCATAAAGCGTACGAAAAATTGCAGATTCCTCTACTGTGAGAGTAGCGTGCGGGAATGTAACATTCTCGCACTTGTGCGGGAATATTCCCGCACTGAATCATTTACGAGCGCTTATCTTCAGTTCGAGAATTAATATTCACACGGCATGTGAAACAATTACGCGGCGTTTCCCGGGCAACTCAACTGATCACATTTGTTTTCATGACGCTCATAAAAAGCTGTCAAATATCCGACCAGTCGATATGAATATAGGTGCACCCTCAACACTGTGAACACGTTACTCAATGTTTTTTTTGTTTTTTTTTTTAAGTTCAAGTTTAATGTAATAACATTGTGACTCAATATTTGGTGGTTTTCTCTTTGTCAGGGGGCTTCGCCCCCCGAACCCCCCAGCAGGGGCTTCGCCCCCTGCGCCCCTACCCCCCGCGCCGACGACCTCCATATCGTATTTTTCATTGCATTTTCATGCATTTTTTGCAAAAAATATCGTGTGTGACATGTGCTGGAAGACATTCCACTTCACGCACTTGTAACACAATGTACTATTCCGTTATAGTTTTCGCTTTGGTCTATAGAAACATAAAATTTAGGAAATACGTATGCATAATCCACCTGGCATACCTAAAATATTCCAATTTACAAAACTTTCGAAGGGCCTCTCATGCTAACACAAATTAGCGGTCCGTATTTGTGGGAAGGCTCGGGAAATATGAGTGAGAACAATGGCTGATAGCAATGCATAGTAAATATAGTATGGTTTTTTTTCACGCTTCACTACGGCTTATGATAGAACTTTAAAAATGACCTGGAAAAACTACAAGGAAAAACCGTCTTAATGCGTGCATCGTGTGGTTATTAATCGAGGCAAACGTATCACAGCTTCTTCGGTATCACACGGACATGGCGCGTGAGAGTGTTCGTACAAGAGTCGAGCGCGATGCGGAAAAAAACCCCCTTCCAACTATGAGCTCCAGAAAATTCAGTTTTAATAATCGGGCAGTGTGGATTTTCAATTCGATAGGGAAAATCTTCATTATTCAGAATCTACAAAAATCAGAAAGTCGATTTTTCAGTCCCTAGGCTGGTTTCTTCATTCGTCGTCACACTTTGTAATAATTTTCGATTTTTTTTTTTAAATTGGTCTTTTTGTATTTTTGTGTCTGTATTCGTTGTACGAGAAAATTCTAAGGACCAAACGATACTTGAGAAGATTTGGAATTTTATCTGAAGAACAATTATTATTAACAATGCTGGTATAATATATACAAAGTTTTATTATAATATTAAATTTGTTTGATTACAGTTGCGACTGCATGGCTGCATGAAAAAGGTCAAGAATTCCGTAGGCCCTGTACTTTATTGGAAAATGAGTGAAATCATTCATGTGATAAGTTGATTGGAGGAGTGGAAAATCCTCGAAAAAACAGAAAGTGTACATACTTTAGAAGTAAACTTCACTATAATTTTTCTGAGATTGTTCTGAACTCAAGTATTTATTTCAAAATTATAAGATGAATCTTGCACGATGAGAGACTTATTTTTGCCCCAACTTCACTAAAATGCCCATGCTCCTTGCTTCGCAACGTAGGTATAAAACTGCGCATTTCTGACCAGTAACGATTCAAGATGCGTAGTTGAAGACACATGCGCAGTACGTCTCTTGAAGTTTCTCTTCCACCACGATCTATGGTAGGCAGGTTTTGATTGCGCAGTGAATTTTCCGCATTCACTGAGTGGGATCGCTCTCTCCCATTCGGCGTGGACTCTACACAGGTGTTGAAATTCTTGATTACACAGGACCACAAAATATTTTTGGCTGGACAATGGTTCAAGACTAGTCGTATCTTATGTTTTCGGGCTCGCTGAATCTGAATCTGGGCGCGGAATATTCCTATCACGTCACAATTTCTCATAAATCAAGATTTAACTTTAAAATTTATGAATATTTACACTATTCTATCTTTAGCTTCACCCAAGAACAGCGACGTGGACGTGATAGGAGTATGTTCCCTTCGTGGTGCCTGATTTGGGTGAGTCCCCTTGCCTCTCACTGTTTGGGGTGCGTCATTTGAGTGAGTCCCCTTGCCTCTCACTGTTTGGGGTTTATTTTAATGACTCACCCAAATCAAGCACCCCAAACAGTGAGAGGCAGGGGGACTCACTCAAATCTAGCAACCTAACATTGAGAGGCAAGGGAACTCACTCAGATCAAGCAATCCAAATAGTGAGAGGCAAGGTGACTCACTCAAATCAAGCACCCTAAAAATCGAGAGGTGAGGGAACTCACTCAAATCAAGCACCCCAAACAGTGAGAGGCAAGAGGACTCACTCAAGTCAAGCACCCCAAATAGTGAGAGGCAAGGGGACTCACTCAAAACAAGCACTCTAAACAATGAGATGGAAGGAGACTCACTCAAATCAGGCACCCTAAACAGTGAGAAGCAAGGGAACTCACTCAAATCAAGCACCCCAAAGAATGAGAGGGAAGGGGACTCACTCAAATCAAGCACCCCGAACAATAAGAGGCAAGGGGACTCACTCAAAACAAGCACCCTAAACATCGAGAAGCGAGGCAACTCACTCAAATGAAGCACCCCAAATAGTGAGAGGCAAGGAGACTCACTCCAATCAAGCACCTTCAACATCGCAAGGCGAGGGAAATCACATTTTTTTGGAAACTTTTTCTAGACAGAGGTATGGCTTCAATCACGGACCCACCAGACCCTCTGGTGAGTAATAACAACATTGCTTCAATTGACCCAAACACCAAAGTAACCTCAAAGGTTTTTGAAGGCGCCAAATGGGTCATTAGAATGAAGAAATCTACGTCCACCTTCCGCGTATCAGAGAATTTTGCAAGGTGACAAATCTGACGGAGACTCTCGTATCTAGCCTGCTCCATAATAAAATCCAAGAATTTCATCATAGATATTAAAAGCTCCAGTTTCGATAAGCTTTCAGTCATCGTAAAATCATCCTGCGAAGTCACTATTATTTTAAGCGACAAATCCCTTGAGAGTATGGGTTTGAGGGCCAACACCCCTTAATATATTGTCACCTAGCAGGCTGTCTTGGACGCTACCCCTCCTGAATTAACCGAGAATGACATCAAAGATAACCTACTTATCCTCAGTAACATCCATATGACTAAGGTTGCAGATAATCGACGACTTAGCAGAAAAAATATTGAAAATTACGCAAATAAAGTTTCCGACGTCCCCGCGCCCACAGTTTTTCCAACCATCAAAGGTAGAGCTCTCTTGAAAAAGTTGGTTATGTACAATGCCTCAACGAACGTTAAAGCTTACATCTCATCAGTTGACATATGCTGGAAATGCCTCCGACATGGACATATCACCAAGTCATGTCGCTCAAAGTCGCGCTGCAAACGTTGCGGTGACCTTGACGCCTCACATCACAAATTCTAGAAAATTCCCAGAATACACTGCGATTCCCGCTTTATTGCGAACAACTACCCCGGACTTGTAAATTTCCTTACATGTTCCCCGTTTGCTCCGCCACCTTCCCCCCGTTGGCTCTCGCAGAAGCTTTGCATACCTGGACCCATATACCTGCCACCCCTATCTGAGTCGGTTTTTCTCCCTCCCTCGCAAACCTCCGAGAATACAAAAAAAAACAGTCTCAAGTGATTGGATCCGTTACTCGTTATAGAAACTCAGCTCACAATCTTTTCTTCTCAGCCCTGTATAACACAAGGATGCTCAGCTTCCTTTCCAATAACTTTGCTCTATACCACTTAACATGGAAATGCCCTCTCCTTCCTCTGGTCCCCCAGACTCTAAAAACAATAAAAATTGTAATCCTCCCCCACAATCTTCTTCCACTTCTACTTCGTGCTCCCTCGCGTTCTACCACTCCACCACTCCACCCCTTACTGCCTTCAAATAACATAGTCCTGTTCTCATCTTCGAACTTACTTAAAATTATTGGCAAACTACTTGGTATGCACACTGATGACATAAGCTGACAGGGCTGCCATTCATCGCAGTGTTTAGCAATTCAAATTAGAAGAGCACTAACTTTTTCAAGAGCATCCTCTATACTTAACATCGAAAATAGTCTAGAAACTCATTTCAGATCCACTGACACTTCACTTGATCAAATTATCATAGTTTTTTTTTATAGCGTCCCCTCTACAGGCGGAAGAATTTCAGAAAATACCTTGAAAAAATTTTTGTTCAACGTGCACGATAAACGCGACTTCGATCCATGTAGAGCCTACGGAAAGTGTGAAATGGCCGCCCGACCACGGTGATGCATGCGCATTTCGAGAGTACCCGTATCAACCCGTATAAGCGAGCGGAAATGTGTTATTCTCGCCTGCTGTTACATGCGGAAATGCGATTACCGACCGCTTATGAAGCTTGCATCCGTCACCGTTATCGGGAATGTGCGCCATTTTCGACTCTCGAAATTCGATTTGCAGCTAACTTCTCATCTTACCTGTCGTGATTATATAGCACCTTGTAGCTAAAACAAGTAGTAATTATTTTGTGAGGTGAATAAGTCTAAAAAGATTCTATCTGAGAAGAATGTACTGTCTCGCTAAGGATACGGAGCTCGTTGTTTCTTGGCGACTTCATTCAGTTGTTATCTCGGTTGACCGGACGATGATCGGTCTTCAGTTGTTTCGAGGGGAAACGTTCCCGAATGCTAATTTAATATCGAGTGTTACGCCGTAGATACGTTCTCCCTGCTGGTATAATGCTTTCCGCTGATAGATTCGATTCTTAGTGAAAGTATGAAATAATAAACAAGTTGCCAACTAAAAATCAATATAGTTGTATGAAAAAGTGACGAAAATATTTCGCGACAATGCTAGGCTAGGTGAAAATGTCAGCCGTCAGGAAGGTAAGCATATACGAGGTGTAGAAGTATGGAACCGGAATTTCCCTATAGATGGTGCTTGCCATTAGTTTAGGGACCGTAAGACCGCTTCTGCAGCGCTATCATCTCCCTCTAACAGCTGACGAAGATTTTCAACATACAAAAACCCAATTTCCATATACCAGTATATTTTTCTAAAACTTTAAACATGTCGAGTTTTGTGCCTACGAACTACGACTTGCGGACGGCATTGGTTTTCTGTTATCATTTGAAGAAAACGGCTGCAGAATCGCATCGAATGCTTGTCGGAGCTTATGGTGAACATGCTCTTGGTAAAAACAGTGTTTTGAGTGGTTAAAAAAATTCAAGAGTGGTGATTCTGACGTGAGAAACGGAAAGCGTGGGAAACCACCGAAAAAGTTCACAGACAACGAATTGCAAGCCTCATTGGATGAAGATGGTACTAAAACTCAACAAGAGCTCGCGGATCAATCAAATATGACGCAGAAAGCCGTTTCTATTCGTTTGAAAGCTATGGGAAAGATTCAGAAAGCGGGAAAGTGGTTTCCGCATGAACTGGATGGAAGACAGCAAAAAACTCGAAAAATCACTTGTGAATTTTCGATACAAGAGGCAGAAAAGAAAGTGATTTCTCCATCGTGACAGGTGATGAAAAATGGATATATTTTGAGAATCCTGAGCGTCGTAAATCATGGGTGGATCCAGGCGAACCGTCGACACCCACTGCAAGACCAAATCGTTTAAGGTTATAGAAAAATATACTGGTATATAGAACTTGGGTTGTTGTATGTTGAAAATCTTCGTCAGCTGTTAGAGGGAGATGATGGCGCTGCAGAAGCGGTCTTACGGTCCCTCAACTGATGGCAAGCACCATTCTATAGGGGAAGTCTGGTTTTATTCTTCTACACCTGGTATGGGACTGCAATTGCTCACGAGTTTTTGGAGAAAATATTCTGAAGGTAAGAGACAAAGGTCTGAATAGTCATATTTCTATTCGTACTTCACGAAATAAAAAGCAACTTTTCGAAATTTGAGGTTACTGATTTAAGGTGCCACTAAATTGAAATCTAGGATATTTTATTTTATTTTGTGAGACTTAGGTCCTAAATCGAAGAAAGAATGGAACTTGACTGAGAAAATACATTCTACACTTGATAAGTATTACTATTTGTACATTTATGACTTTTATGTTTAGAATATTTTCTCGAAAAAGTCTGCATTCCCATGATGTCATCCTAAAATACTCAATTCAAACCAATAAGGGCGCTCTTCAAGCTTTTTTTTTCATTGGCCAGCAACTTAAGCGGAGGAGAGTGTACAGGACCGTGATGGGAGTTGATGAAACTGCGCAATTTGAAATAACCGTTTGGTTTCGTAGAAAAAAACAAAGTGAAAAGTGCTCCAGGTCTTGAGCATAGATGTAGCTGATGAGCTATGCGCTACATACAACATAAGTCGTCATTCTAAGAGGTGGCCATTGACAATTTTTCATGCTTCATTGAACATAGCCGCCATTAATGGCTTGATAGTAAATAGAATTAATAATAATTAAGTACAAAACGAAGAAGATTGATAAAAAACCTAGGCCTCGGTCTTATCATAGAGCACCTAAAACTTTGCCAAAATGTCTCACGCCTACCACGCGAGTTGCGTAAAAAGATTGGACGATTTGCTGGCGAGTCTTCAGGGGAACCTCAGGCAAAGAAAGCTGATGTTCGCAAAAGGTGCCAGATGTGTCCAGCCAAGAAAGACCGTAAAACAAATTACACTTGCGAGAGTTGCAACAAACATATTTGTTTAGAACATATTGGACCTTTCTGTGCTCACTGTAATAAATGATAATGATGCGGAGTGATCTTTCATTTTTTTTCTTGAAATATTCTAGTTTCGTATGAAAATGTGCCATTAAATAAAGCGGGTCTATATGCCCCACCCCTACGTCTGTGTAACACTTTCCCGCTCCCATAACGCCGGGTTAAATATTAAGGTTTTCAATTTAAAACTTATCTCCCATGTTATCCCAGTGATATCATAGGGAGAAACCGTCGGATATCCCGTAAATCGGAAATTGGGATATCCCTGGCACAACCTGGGAGATGAATGGGTATGAATGGGATATCCCAGTACATCCTATTTCTGTGAGGGATAGAACGAAAAGCTTCGGATGCAGATCTCAGAAAGATTTTGAATCAGAATTGTACACACACTTATGTTATTAAACATTTTTGCTTTCCAATTTGACATAGAATGGTTTTTATGATTCCGGAAATGATTTTTATGAACTAACTCACTCTAATGCATAGCCATGTGCTAATTTATTTTCTTTCAGTTTCTGAAAATTCAAGACAATATTTTATTCACCGCTATTTGCCCTTAAAATTTCAAAGAAAAACCTTGAATGAGCGTTTTCATTTTCAAATAGAATTTGCCGGTTTTGTCGATGCTATATTCGTAATCAGCCGACCATAAAACATCGATACATGAGGATACTACAATAAAAAAAAGAACTTTCCGCTCTGAAAGAAATCTCAATCTCGACCAAAGTCGTGAGTTTCATAATTTGTTTAACTGCTGCGTCGAAATTACGAGCTTCCTTCCGATAAAATTGAGCATACAGCTCAGTACATATTGTGACCTATTTACCTTTGTTTCGGTTTCAAAGAAACTAGAGTGCTTCGAGAGAAAAAAATTTAAAATAAGAAAGGTACGTGATCTTAGATATCCAAATTATACTCAGTTTTACCTAATAGGCGAGATTTCTTTACAGCTGATAATGGAACATAAATAGACAATTATTATTTAAAAATACTAATGACGTGTACATTGGGAGGTTTTAAAATATGTAAATGTTGTTATGAATAGCTTTGAACTACGACTCTATTTGTACCATTATTTCGACATGCGCATACTCCCTAATTAATACCTTCTGTTTTTTCAGTCTCATCATCATGAGAAGGTATTAGTTTAATGTAAAATTTGACTTTGTCAGTTTTCATCAAATCTCCACGGTTGGAGACCCCCTGAATCAGGAAATACGAATTCTGCGAAGATGTCTGTCTGCTTTCTGCAGGCACGATAACTTTCGTGAGACTGATCTGATTGTATTGAGGCTTGGCACACGTCTTTAAAGCATCAAAAGAAAGAAAAAGTTCGTTAAGCAGCCATTTCTTATCAATGGTTTTATCCATCAAAAATGTAATGAAATTTTTTTTATTTCTTACCATAAATTTACGAGTTATAATAAAATATTATGAAGAAAAATCGTTCATAACAAAAAGATGAACAAATTTTATGCAAACCATTTTTTGATAAATAACATATTTATCGTCTTGAATAATTACTTTCAGATCATATTCACGAAAAATCTAACTTGATGAGAAAAATAATTCTTTGAAAGAAAACTTTTTTGATATTAATTCTCACCGAACTTGTAGATATACTGAATCCGACATTTTTTGCACCCCTCCAACAAACTTTTCTAATCTTCAAAAATGTTTAAAATTAGGACTACCATAGGAAACTGAAATTTAGTGATTTTGAATTCTCTTTTGTTGAAGCTCATTCGGCTTTGACGGACACATTCTTATCGTGTGTCTCAAGCGAAGAAAAGTCAATTGTGAATTTTCAGATCTAAGTTGAAAACAATTTTGTTGTTCAATATCTTATTGTACCTTGTGTCTTCTTTCCAACAATTCAATTTGCTTAATTGTAATATGATTTTTCACAATTAAAACAAAAACTACGCCTCTTAAGAAAAACATATTTCATAGCAAATTTGTAGATCTTTTTTTGGTAAAAACTTGTTCTATTCATTTTTTCTTCTTATCTTTTGTCGCTTCCTCAAAAATCTAAATTTTCTGTGATGATATATTTCTTACGATCAAACCAATAACTACGCGTCTCATCAGAAAATTATTCATAACCAGTTCATTTTTTCATATCTTTTTTTCAGAAAATGTTAGTCATTAATTTTCAATGTTATTTGTTACGCTTAAAAAGAACTAAGCCTGGTTAACAAACTGTTCCTTTTATTTTCGGTCTCAAAAATGTGTGCTAAAAATGTATGTAATTTTGAAAAGAATTCATGTTACTCTATCCTAGCCCACATCCAATGTGCCTTATGTGCTGTAATAAAATTATTTCCAAAGTTAACAGAATGAATAGATTATTTATACACATCGTTGCTGTTCTGATATCCCTATTCTATTCCGGAATTGCCAATCTTAATTCATCAAATAATCATGATCATGATTTATACAACTTGCTGCCAGTCGAAGATATCGTGATTGACACAGTCCATGATTATCTTCAAGAACAGGAAAAGCAATTGGGCACTCTCAGAAAGTAAGTCGCCAAATAACAATTTTTTTACACAACTTTCATTCAAAATTTGTTTATACTTTCTTATTTACACAACAATCGATCACTGGGACATTTGCCTTACTCAATTTCCTTTTTCTTTCATCTAACCGAATCTGAATTCATTCTCGCATAAGAATCAATACTGATCGACTTGAACATGAAAATGACAACCCAATAATTTAGTTTTTATACGAGGTCTGCCCAGAAAGTACCCAACCTTTTGTTCTAATTTCTGTACCTACTGTGGTATTGTCAAAAAATTAGTGACGCAAACCTGCAAATCTTTAGTCGACTAGTGTAAGCAGTAACGCAAATGTCTATCCACGTACGCAGCGCATTGCAGGATGACGGAACGCACTGAACAAAGAGTCTAAATTAAATGTTGCCAAACACTTGGCAATTCACTTTCGGAACCATTATTCTGATTCTGAAAGTGAACGGTGATTCTATGAGTGACACTCAAATTGAAGAGTGTATAGGCGATTTCAAAGTGATCGTACTTGAGTGAAAGGAGTCCCTCGCTCTGAGAGAGTCGCACTGGCTAAAACTTCTCAAGATATGGAATTAAGTAGGTGTTGTGCACATTGAATATGCTTTAAAAGCTCATGTATTTCAATGTTTACGACTGATCAATTGAATAGCTGAGGGGTATTAGAATGCTCAAAGTGACAGTAGATGATTTCCACCCGCCACGGCATTTAAGCACTGTGATATCTGCTCTGCAATCCGCTAGTGAATTTTGGCATTTTGCCGAATTTACTTTTTGTAGGAACTTGGGATGTACATTTTCCATTTAGATAGTTCAGAAATCAACGATCTGATTTGGTCTCTTCGGATGTAGAGCACAATACTTTCTGACTATTTCGTTAAACTTTAACTCAATCGTATAAGAACGTATAATTTTGGTCTTAGTAACAGGGATTAATCATGAGAAGACCATCTCTATTCTCAATAGCACTGACTTTGACAAAAGTAAGTTCGGCACATCTACACGTCTTAGCTATTACGAAAATTAAAGAAACCTAGGAAAACAAAAGTAATTTCTGTTTCGCAAACAGTCACCGAACATTCATAAATAAAAATATTTTATTATTTATTATCTTATATATTTCTTTATATAGTAATACTTAACTTTGTTGTTAAATGTAGATCATCCGATGCTTCTTTTAAAAAACTTCTCAATTTTGTTCGCTCTTAGAATTTGGGATTTTTTTCTCCTAAACACATCTGATTCTCTTTTTGAAAAGCCATTTTGGGAATAGGAAAAAGTCTGCCTCCGAGCCGTGCGAAAGCCGCTGGCAAAAGTGTGTCGATGCTCAAGGGATAAGGATGTAAGGACTTTGAAGAAATTGAATATTTAGTAGCAATATCTGAAATAAATCTCTTTTTCTTCATCCCCTAGCCGAAAGTACGTCTTCCCAGCCGCATTTCTGTCCAGAAACAGTAGATTTTGCGGCCTGCTAGAGTTAACGCGATCTCTGATTGGCTGCGAGATTTTTGTGGCTCGCTGACGTAGCAACCTGACGTAGCAACGCTCAGCATTGTGTTATTGTGTACTTAGCCTCTGAAAAATATTTATTTTGACAGGTGTATGAAAAATAGAGAGCGTCGGTGTGTTCAACCTCGAAACGATGAAGACGTATTAGGAAAAGATATAAAAAACAATTACAAATAAAAAATTACGATAAAATATAAAATAAAAAATATATGTTTTTGATAACCGCCCCGACCAGCAAAACCTCGGCTCCGCCTCGGCTTTGCAAAAGTCGGGCGGGCGACCGATTCCCATGCATCCGCTCAGCTGACCGACAGCAGCAGCAGTGCGCTAGGTGGCTGGGAGCGCGTGCTGAAGCAGGCCACAAAAGAAAAAGGATCCGAGCTAGCAGCCAACAACGCATTTTATTAATTAACTTTAATTATTAAACGTTCTTTCGGCTGGGGATGAAGAAAAATAGTATGCATCACACGGCCAGAAATATTGGATGCCCTGGCGTGCGTGATATGCCTTGGTTCGTAATATACTATTTCTGTAACTTTTCCCGATACTTTTTATATAAACCCAGTATGTCTAGAGAATAATCTCTTAGCCGTTAATGCGGGACCTATTTGGCCAAGGCTATGATGTCTATGTGCCATTGTATCAGGTTAGATAGATGAAGTATTAAGGAGTAACCTAGAGATCCTCAAGGGAGATTTGAGACCATGGCCGTAGTTAGGGGTGGGCATTGTGGGGCATTTCAGGGCATCAAAATACCAATGCCCTACCTTAAAAAATACAATTAACCAGATCAGATCAAGTGAAACTTTCACTTCCGCCCTACCTCTAACCACCACTGTCCTACCTTAAATTTAACTCTAGCCACGGCCCTGGTTGGGACATGTTAGCGTCGTTAGTTATTGGTAGGGCCAACCGGAATACGGAAGTCCTTCTCAGTGCGCACTTTTAAATATAAATTTACTTCATTTTTTTTTACAATTGAAAATTCATTTATTAAGTCCCTAGGGCTAAATATCCCTCTAAGGAACAAATGTTTACATATGTTTTACAAAAAAAATGTGACAACGGATATAATTAAAGTACTGTGATTACAAATTTTTTTAATGATAAGGATGTTGGATATAAATACAAGAATGCAATTTGTACATTTTACTCAATGAATATTAGAACTGAATATCTTTTAGCTCTATAATATATATTTCCATAAAGAAGTATTATTATAGAGCGAAAAAGATGTATCATTATAGAGCGAAAAAAATGCAATTCTATAAATATTTGATGATTAGAATTAAAAAATTTAGGTTTTGAGGATAGACTGTTTATCCAATTCAATTGTCAGAAAATCTGCTTGACTGGTTCACGATTGACGGCAGATAACAACTTTGAGTTAAGGTTAGTCCTTATGCAGCGTTGTCAAGCATATGTTCAAATTTTGTGACGACTTTCCTATTCCGCTTGATCACAGTCAAGTCGTGAGGGTTCACATTTCCCAGCTCTCCCTCAAGGATCTTTACAGTAACCAATAGGAATAGAGGTTTGCTCAGCGAGGTACTTGGTTATGAAAGTAAATCAGGGCAAGCCCATAAAACATGATTGGTGCCCCTTCAGAAGAGCGATGAAGAGCCCAGTCGTCTCTCAATAAAGTTTTTCATTTCCGAGCTTTCAGCTAGATTAAAGTAGTTAGCAAGCACTCTGGATAAAATAACAATTGATCTACAATCTAATTTAGATTTGTGAAACCAATGTTTGCCAATTTTTTGTTTTTAATGTGGGCCGGTGTTTCCGTGAGGTGCCACCCCTAGCGCACAAGCTATAAAGCCTATTGTGCCATACCCGTGTTTATTCTCAAGGCAGTACTCCGAATCCGTCCATCTTTGCCAAGCGTGTTTTGGATCTCGGTGGGTTTTGTTGTTACCAATGTTCTGAGAATATACCTGTCAGGTGCCAGTCGTACCTATTCGATGACTTACGAAGGCATCGAAAGTCGAACCTGGTTTCATTCATTTTTGGCTGTTTCCCAAATAAGAGTAACATGTGAAATGAAAAAATTTCAAAACGTGAAGGAAATAAAACGCAATGCGATGAAGCAGCAGTTAGCAATATCGAAAGGAGTCTTTAAAAAGTGCTTCCATATGTCGTAGGATAGTTCAAAGAAGGTTATTGCTTGCAAAGGGAAGTACTTTGAAAAGGATATCATCGCCATTGACCAGAATCAGCTCCTACTTCTCATGCACCACAAGTTTGGATACTTTCTAGGAAGACCTCGTATATGGGTTATTCTATACGTACAAGGCACTTTCGAAAAAAGTAAATTAAAAAAAATAAATTTTTTCGAACTGATATCTTTTAGCGTACATCAGGTGTGGTGACTATTGAAAAAAAAACTTATAAAAGTATTCAGGAATACTTATGTTGAAAAATAATTTTTGTCCAAGTTGTATAAAAATTATGTTTCATCGCAGGCATTCGACATTATTGCTTGGCCCTCGGCGTGCGAAAATCTTGCTAGCTGACGTTACAACTTAAAATACCCAATTAGTTCTGCAACTTCTGCGATTGAATTTTTTGTTTTTCAAATTTCTGACTAAAAAAGTTACAGTGCTTGTTTATTTATTCTCGCCTAGAACTAAAATAAAATTATTCAATCGAGTAACTTCCTTTTCATTGATTTCCTGCACAGTTTTTTTTTGGAAGTGTTCAATTTCTTATCACCTTATCCTAGTTGTCAAACGACGGCTGATTTTGTATCGAGGTGAGATGAAAAACGTTTTCGAAGACACTTATGTTTGCGTGCATATGTAGCGTATATTGCATTGAAATGAAAATATTCATGATGAAAATTTTATTTTTTGAGTTTAACTTTAAGAATCTCAAGCATAAATTTTAAATTTCTTCATAATTTATTTCCTACGTGACTCCAAAGTTTGCTTGAAGCATGTTTGGACATCTGTTAATGAGATTTTTTGGGTACATGATATTTTTCACTCTGGTTCACAATATAAAAATCATCAAAATATTTCAATGCTTGTGAATTTAACAGGTGAATTGTAATGCTTCCAAGGAATATTAAATATATTAAATAGATATAATTTTACGGCTTCATCATTTTTGTATGATATCAGCAATTTATAGATAAATTTTGTGATGCTTGCTTATAATAATTTTGCACGTGCAAGAAAAAATCTTCGAATGTACTTTTTTCACACAAAATAATTCTTCTTGTTACAGGCACATTGAAGATAATTCAAAGGAATATGGGCAAGCTACACGTAAAATTCATTAGTATCTTATGAAACATATCGTTGAAAAAATATCTTTTTCACCTTTAATTTCACCTTGAATAGTTTACAACTAATTCCCGTGAATTCATTCATATTTATTGAATTTATTTTCTATCACCAGGAAAGGTGGCCCAAACTCTTAGTGCTGCGACTCAGGATAGATCCACTAATGATGATAAGGAGAGTAGGGAGAAAGCTGATGCAAGTGACCTCAATAAGCTATATAAAGTAAGATCTATACTTGTATATCTATAGCTCTATCTTAAATACAGTCACAATACTCAGAAAGTAGTCGCGGACAATTGTCCGGGTATAGTTCTGAAGGAAAAACACCCGAACTGACACGTAGCAAGCGTAGAAGCTGCGTGAACCCCTTTTCTATCTGCTCTTCCGAATAATAGTTACAACACCACACCCAGTTGCAGATGCAGTTTAAGACGATTGAACGCGCAGAGCACCCGACATTGGGTCTGCAAATAGTGCCGATCGCCCTGGAGTTCTGTGTACTGAAAATAATTTGGATGGAAAAACTACGGATCGACTGTGGGATGACCAGATGGACTGCTATGATGCACATATGTACAGTCTGTCATGGCTGAAACAACCGGAGCTTCAGCACGTTTAGGAACGTTCCTTGCGTAATGGATATGAACGCAAAGTACTTCCTCAAACACTGCATGAGCAAGCCGCAGTGGTAGAGAAGGAAACCTCATTAGGGCTAATCGCAGAAAGCATGTACGCCCTCAGAGATAATAGCGATTTCAGGACGAGGAAGAATATTTACATCCAGATTCCTCCCAAGCTCCGAGATCTGGCTCGAATGGATGCTTACCTTTGTAAGGATGTCCAGGTTGAGACCAAAGATGAAACACAAGACTAAAAGACACTTACATCAATTACACAAAAATATTGGCTGGGCCAAATAGAGTACTTCCCGTGTTTAGTGAGTGATTTACTACATAACATCTGGTATGCCGTTTACGGAAAGGTCAAAGCCTGCTGACAGTCAAGCAGCACATTGCTAACAACATACGGGTGTTATCTGAAGCAAGGAGAATAATACAGAAGAGTGTTTGGTCAGGGAGAATCAACAGTTTGGCGCTGACACATCATTCCCTCTTAGCGATCTCCCTGCTTCTGTCAAAAATCCGCCTAAGCCGGTCGAGATCAAAACTTTTTTTTGAGAAAGGTTTACGAGGTTCTAATATAATTAAATAGAAAGCAAAGAAAATATAATTCGCTTCAAAGAGGTTTGCGACAACCTCATAACATCTGAGAAGGAATGTTTATCAATTACTGCCGATAAGGTGAAGAAAGCACTAAGCAGCACGAAGAACACTTCCGCTGCAGGTCCAGATGTTACCAAGAACTTCTGGTGGAAGAAGTTTAATTCTACACATAGACACACTTGGTCTATATCGTCATTGCATATTGGAAGTCGTAGACACCCATTCTGCAGTGCCTGATGTGAGGAAGCACTCCTACCGATGAGAGGCGTCTTGTCCAACCGAATGGACTATAAGCTAATAACTTATCTAAATACGCTGCACAAGATCTTTACATTTATCTTAAACGACAGGATTGTTTGGAGAATGAGCGGTGCCTGTCAGTGGCCTGGATTGAATTTCGGAAGGCTTTAGATTCAACCTGCCATAGACTTATCATTTATTTGTTAGAAAGTCTGAAGGTCTATCGACACATAGTGAGATATGTACAGAGATTGACGCTTCTTTGGAAAATTATATTCACTATCTAATCTGAAAATAATCGTGTGACAACAAATCGCCTCACCTTACAGAAAGCCAGCTTCCAGGAAGACACCATGAACACTTCTCTCTTTTGAGTAACACATCTGCTTCTATCCCTCGCACTGAACATGAGAGATTGGTACGAACTCAAGATTTGACAAGTGCGCCAAGACTTATCTAAAGCTACAACGAATTGCTGACGTTTTTGAAGATACTGAGCTTGTTGATATGAGTGTTGGCAAACACCTTGATGCTGGAGAGATCTGTATATACCTAGGCGTGCTGGAGAGCTACATTAGGGATATAAAATTAGTAGAGTCATTCGCCAGATTCGTATTCAAATTTGTCGCAAATGAGAAAGTTCCTCTCCTGAAAATTCTCAGGAATCACGAGATGATTCGCGAACGAGCATTTCTTTACAAAGCCACGGAGCAGGTGGCTGAGACCTTTGGCCTGAATCTCAACCTTAGAAGTAAGGAAAGAGTATGACTTAATTCACATGTCTCACTATTTTTGGTGCCAGAACGATGTGATTTCTACCTAAGTGTACCGTAGTCGCATCTTAGGTCAATAAGAAGCAAACACTGACTACCTAGGACTAGAGCTAACACTATCCAGGTATCACACTCACGCGGGAACGACGTCACTTCACAGACACAGTACGGCCCTAAGAGTGCTCAACTACCATCTTTGTTGCTCTTACGGTGTTGCCTGTCACAATATCATGCCGAACGCTCCGAGGGAGATAGGGTCAATTGTCCAGAACGAGAAGTGCCGAATTTTCTGCAACCACAAGTATCAACAGCAGTCTCAGTGGCACACTCGAGGCCTGACATCATTTTCCAGGACCTTGAGAAACGAACTTCATTTAAGAACAAATTTGCGGCAATGGCCGTTTGCCAAATCATAGCCAAGGAGAGGGAAAAGGAAAAGGCTGAGAGATATCATGACCTTATAAGGAAGATTATTGAGACTGCACGCAGAATATTTGGTTAAAATGATCGTTGCTCTCGGCGATGCGAAGCTATCACTGGTTCGTAATCTCAAAGCCATAACCGCGTACCAAAAACATGCCGAGGCACTTACGACATAGATGCACAGAACCGTTCTGATTTCATCGTGCCCTGTGGCCGCTCATATTGACATCAAGAAACGTAGCCATAGGTGAGATTTGCTGCCGTTTTATGGGAAGACAGTGTCATTTTCATAGATGGCAGTGTCTCCCATTGGTATCCAGCATTCCCGCTACCGAGCACGTCCTTGAGTTGCGGATAGAGGGTCCCTGTACCAAGGGTTTCTGCTGAATGTGGTTACAATAGTGAATAAGCAGTCGCGGGCAATTGTCCAGAAATGGTCCCGAAGGAATAACTCCTAAGCGAAGGCGTTATAACCGTGCCGAAAGCTGAATGACACCTGGGTGAGGTGTCTTAAGCGGTGACCTGAGATACCGGGTGACCTCTCATATCACCAGCCTTATCCTTGCACGGGGCTCTACAGGGATGGACGAACCCGTTCTCTAGCTGCTCGTGTGAACAACGATGACAACACCAACCATAGTAATAGCAAGTGCGGTTCAAAACAATAGAACGCGCAGGGCTCCCGACAATGGATTGGACAACAATGCCGACTACCCTAGAGTTGGGGGCGTCAATCAAGACGGAGTCAATGCGATGGACCGGCGAGAAGGTTACATGGCACGACTGCACATTCTGTGGTGCGAGAAACTCCCAGACTTCTCGCACTTTTCGCGTCAACGTCTGCGTAACCATAAGGAACAATTCCAAAAAAGGAGCTATGTAAGCGGAGCTCCTACTCTACCGCAGCCAGAATAAGCCGGCAACAGAGAAAGAGAGGTGACACTGAGACCAACCGCGAACAGGCATCCAATAGACGAAGAACAATGCTTCAGGATTCGGAGAAACATCAACATTAAGGTTTCTTCCAAACTCAAAGATCTGACTGAACTGGATGATGAGCTTCGTGGAGATTTTGCCGAAGAATCCGCTCTCTGGACTATCAATTGTGGTGTGTACAATGCAGCGAGAACTTTGGCAGATGCAAACCGTGAAACAAAACCAACGTTCGATCATAAGACCAAAAGACGAATACATCAACTCGGCACAAAGATAGACTGGGCAAGACAGTACGCGTCCCGCATTCAGTGTGTGATTGACTACAAAACACATGGTAGGACTTTCACTGCCAAGGTTCGGAAGCTAGCGCGCGAACTGCGGATCCATCATCACACAATCAACGAGTTTTTGTCTAACCCATCTCTACTCTTCCAATACCCTCCAGTTACTGTCGAACATCCGTCCAAACCAGAGGAGGTCGAAGCATTTTGGAGAGAAGTCTACGAGGTCCAACATACACTTCAAGAAGACTCAAAGAACATAAATAGCTTCAAGGAGCTGTCCAATGCCCTCATAACAGACAATTGAACCTGTGTGGCGAGAGATTTATGAACAACGCGGCTCAAAGAAAGGCGTACCAGGACGTCGGGAGCACCTGCTCATCGATAGATGTGTTTGTAAAGACGCAGCATCCTATCAACGATTTCCATCGATGGACTCGATTGATTACCGGAAAGCTTTCGATTTAATCTCCCATAGATTTATAATCTGTCGGTTGGAAAGCTTGAAGGTTCATCCACACATTATTCCCACTGTCTCTCGCACTTCGCCATTCCGAAGAGTACCTCTAAAAATTGTCAAAGGTTACACTCAAGAGATTGGAATGGAGTTCGGGTTAGAGAAATGCGCCACGGTTCATTTCAAGAAAGGAAAACTTAGTGGCATCCCGGAAGATCCGGAGCTTGTCGACAGAAGCGCTATACGACACCTTAGCGCTGGAGAGACCTATACATACCTGGGCGTGTCACAAAGCCGCATTCAGGACGTGTCATTTATAAAGGATACTCTTCAAAGCAGATACAAACGTCTCATCCGGCAGATTTGGTCTTCCGAACTGTCGGCTAAGAACAAAGTATCTGCAGCGAACATGCTTTCCGTCCCGGTAGTACTCTATTCATTTTCAGTAGTTCCATGGACGAAGGACGAGCTCAGATCCCTCGATATCGGATCCCAAAAGCTTATGCACATGAATGAAAGCATGCACCTTAAGTCTTAAGCTCCACGACTATACATCTCACGCCGTCAAGGTGGTCGTGGAATACTGAATCCTGAATGTCTTCACAACAGGATTATTCTGGGTACAGCACATATAGTCGCAAATGAACAAGACCCTCTTCTTAAAATGGTCAGGAAACACGCAGAAGTAGGTAAAGGGGCGTTTCTGTACAGAGCAGCGGAAAAGGCTGCTGAAATACTCGGTCTTGACTTCAATATCAGGGGTGAGCAAAATGCATCAAACTTTATCCATCTTGAATAGTCACTCTGGGAGGCCCGGTTCAAGAAAGCACCGGAGAGAAACTTCCTCGACAAGAGGATGCACGGCATCTTCGACAGAAATGTGGAAGATCAGACGGTGTCGTATGAGGTAACGTATGCTTTCCTTAAATCATCCGGATTGAATTCGTGCACGGAGGGCTTCATTTTGGCATGTCAAGCCGGTGTCGTTTCCACTCCAGCATACCGTGGCCACATTTTGAGCCAAGATATTCCCGATGATAACTACAGAGCGTGTCGTGCACACACCAAGCAGCTAGGACATACACTATTTAGTTGGCCAACTCATGCGGGAACGACCTACATCCAAAAGCACAATACGGCACTAAAAGTGCTTCATTACCATCTCTGTCACTCTTACGGAATTAGCAAAAATACCGCTCCGCTAAACGCTCCAAGGGAAATAGAGTCAATGGTCGAAAATGAGAAGTGCCGTATATACTGGAACTTCATATTCTAGACAATTGTTCCTGTTACGCACTCGAGGCTTGACATGGTTCTCCTTGACTTCGAGAAACGAACCATGTTCGTTATCAAATTTTCGGCACCAGCTGACAAAAACATCACAGCCAAAGAGAAAGAAAAGAAGGAGATGTATAAAGATCTCATCAAGGAGTGGCGACGGTTATACCCGGAATATTCTGTTAAGCTAATCGTCCTAATCTTCGGTGCTCTTGGAGGAGCCAAAGTTTCACTGGTTGATAGCCCGAAAAGCATCCCTGTGTGCCAACAAAATGCTGAGACAATTGCGGGGAAAATTCAAAAGGTGGTCGTCCTTGCATCGCTCCGTGTCCTCAGGGTGCACGAGACTTTTGCCGGATCATCGTATTGAATTCGTCGCAGACTATAACCACCTATCTCACGGTCGTGAGACGTGTTTGCAGCTGAAATTTTAGCGCGATTTTGCTGAGAGGAGATGCAACTTTTCAGATTAGCACCCGCTCGCGGCGAGATACTGCGGTTGTCCTTTTGACAAACTTTCAACTATATGTATATTAATATAAGTAAATTAGGTATTCCTCACATTTTTGGCAGAATTGGAAAATTTATATATTCGTGTTCTAAAATTTTAGCATTCTGCAGAATATCCAAACTTCGAAAAGCTCTGCAATGGAGAAACTTTACTAAACGCGGATATACAGAAAAAGCTAAAATGCCGATACGTCGATCATGGTGTTCCTTTTCTAAAGGTTGCACCTTTTAAAGAAGAAGAAGCAGCTTTGGACCCTAGAATCACTTTATACCACGATGTAATTTATGAAGAGGAAATAGAGACTTTCAAAAAATTGTCAAAGCCCGAGGTTCGTCCAACTTTTTAATTAAAAAAATATTTTTCAACAGAAAGGTATCCAGTTAATATTTGAGCAGTGGTACGATTTTTAATGGCTAAAAGTTGTCAAACTCGCATATAAAAAAAGCAGAGATGTATTTTCTATTACGAGAATTTTTTAAATGGGTATAGGTGGATTTTTACACATTGAAATAAATCTAGATACAATAATTTAAGAATGTTACTACACCCAGAGTTGTGGGTATATCTCACTAAGTAAAGGTAATTTTTGTTGCAAATAGAAAACACATAAATCGGGGTAACGAAAATACTTAATTTTCTCTTTGTTAAATTCACTGTGTTACAAAAATTACCTTTTCTCATGGCTTATGGATCAAGAACCCGTCAAGAAACGTGCTCCATCACGTTGAGATTTTGACAAAAGTGGGGAAATTGATTTAAACTCTGACGGTTGCTCTATCGTCACGTCGCGGTTTCTATTTCAAAGTTCTAGATTCCCAACTCAGATTGGCGTGAAGGGACGGGTGAGAAACCTCTCGCCAGAACTCTCCCGACATTAGCTGGGAATTATGTATAGGTCGTTTAAGTTCTCTTTCATGCTAGTATTAATAAAAAATTAGTCAAATTTATAATAAAAAGCATTTTTCAAGCGTCCTTTTAAATCCCTTACACACGCTAGAAATTTATAATGGTGCTTTTTTTGTTTAGCAACACTATGCTGAGCAGATTTTACGTAAATAATGAGCTTCCATTATAAAGTCAGCGTCATGAAATACAATTTATTCACCTGAGCGAGTAATCGCATTATGTATAAATTTGTAAACAATCATATAATGATTTAATTAACTTTTTACTTATATTCACTAGAATAAATGATCATTTATTTAACTTTTTCTTTGTGATTTCATCAATAACATTCAAATTAATATGAATAAAACAAAACTATTATTGATAATAAACTGTTTTATACAATTTGACATCAAATGAACAGCAACGAAAATTTAATTAATTATATTTCTGTACTCATTCTTCACTGAATTCGATGTGAAAGTATCAAAATTGTTCAGAGAAAGGTCGCAACAAGGATATACTACTTCCGCCCCTATTTTCAGAGGTAAAAGGTGACCATTTCAGTCGAGTGTTGAATTAAAACTTTTGATTCTCTTAGAACCTAGTACCATGGAGTTTTCGAGGTTGCTGATTACGAATCCAAAGTAAACAAAATTCGAAATTCAAAATGACAGACGACTTTGCTGAGAAACATGATTGTCTTGAAACTTTCTATGAGAAGGTTTTCGTGGTCACTGCTTGTAACATGTACAAAGCCAGGAGGCAGTTTCGGGCAGTTGAATTTCCAATTTCCTATGGGAGGACATCCCAAACTATGCCGCAGCATTCGAACTCCACCTAAACGGTGCAGACCCTTTTCGTTTCAGGCTTAGACCTTCGGACTATTACTCTAACAGCTCCAAAAATTTTAAGCTCAGAAAGCGAATCTTGATTTTTAAGATTTCGACCACCTTTTGGGGATTTGGCCCCACTATGGAGCGGTGAGAAAATACAAAGGGCCTGCCAGGCACTGAGTTTAAACAAAAAAAGGAGAAGCGGGCTCCTGATTTCCGTCAATTACGTGGGGTTTCATGTATCTAATATGTTTTTTGCTAGCATTTCTCCCATTCATTGAAACCAGACTAAAAGCGAACGGAGAAAGGCGGTGTTTAATCCTGAAGGGGTCCACAAATTTCAGACACAATTCAGCGGCCACATCCTCAGCCTTCTTTGACATCCTCCGATTGGCTTTTAAGACGATATATCGTGCTCGGAAAGTCTTAACGCGCTTATTTTTGTGAAGGTTTAACTGGCGTAGGCTATCACACACTCTTGGCCCCGCTACTTTTTGGTAACTATCATGCAGAGTCCAGAAGCGGTCGCGTCGGTCTTAAGGCTGCAGGGCTTTTGGTCCACGGCCTCAAACATCGGATAGGCCAGTAGCAATGCCTTAGTTAGGGCTCTCTGAAAGCAGTCGGACCCCTCTTAGTGTATTTCACCTCAATGCCACTTCTCCTTCGTTCTGAATAATCGCGTCAATGGTTCCGCCAGCGCTCGCACTCCGATATGAGTCACCGATACCAGAAAGCCATCCAACCTACTCAGTTTCTTGACAGTTTTTGAAAGCGGATATGAGGTTATTGTCGAGACCTTGTCGGGCCACACCAGAAGTCGGTCTTGGTTACCTATAAACTTAAGATATTTCTCATCTGAACAACAGAATTCACTTTTATCTGGATTCATCGTTAGACACACTTCAAGTACTCTATCGAGAACCTTTGCCAACTAGTTCAAACGCTCGATAAAGGTATCAGTGATGAGTATCATGTATTTCAGTTGGCTGAAGACATTTGGCCTAATTTTAGGTGTGATAAATTGTTCGATTAACCTTTAAAGATCCCTGGTGCAGCAGTAAATACAACGGGCATTCTCTTGTATTGAAAAAGTCCCTTACCCCACACCGTGAGAACGGTATATTTCTGATTCGCTGATCTAACGGTATTTGGTTAAACGCCCAGCTGTAGTCTATTTTTAAAATATATTTGGTAGTTTTTGACTGTTTACGGAAATTCCTCATATACGAGAGTACCTATTCCCCTGACTATATCTAGTGCACGGTGTACTTTTTTCTTCTATGTCGTATTTGTCTTTATTTGTTCAGCATAAAATGAATGTTGGCCGGAATTCACTCTCTATTGCATTTTCATTGTTCAAAGTCAAAATATGTGCTGGTATTAGAATCAAATTTGAAATTTTGTCTCGACCTTGACACGGATTTCGTGACAGGGTTTTTGGAATAGTAACGGTAGATTCTTTCGATTAGACGTTGTGAACGATGTTGAGATCTTAAAGAAATTCACGTAATTGAATAAAAGATTTGGCATCTCTATTCGAGGTGGAATTGCCTGTAACCTGATTCTGGGTGTCGAAATTGCTTTCGAGTAAGCCGCCGTTGAGGTGATTGTGGTTTGCGTGGCTATGTTTGTTTAATTGGCAGAGGTTGTCACGCTAGGATTTGTGGTTACTGTCCATGCTGCCAGGTGTGTGACCGGGTCTAGTATATCTGAGTTGTTGGCTGACACGAACGAGTCTAATTCTCACGACAGCCGTCTATTCTTCTTTGACATTCGTTGTGACTGATGTGATGGATGTGACGACGGAATATCGTGACGTCTACCCTTTGAGAAGCTCAAGCCGCCTACGCGATCTCGAGTATCTTTCTCCTCGCGTACTTGTAGTACTCAATTGTAAGTGTAGCAAGGTTTCTGTTATTTCCGAGTTGTATACTTTTGCTTCCATATGCTTCAACACACCGTACGTATTTACCATAAATTCTATAAATCTAATTTTGAAATGTAAAGTTCCGACTGAAAGATCAAATCCTATTCCCGAAGAACAAGAAAAGTAAACTCTCGTTTTTTTTCTCCTAATTTACCAGAAGGATTAGATTTCAAGCCCCAAAACGTCAGTTGTCTCTGAAAGTTACTGGTGGTGCGTACTTCTTGTCATTGCACGACTTTGAGACTAACAACTCAGGTTGGTTTTAACTGATGGTTAGAGAATACCCTGTCAGAATAGTTACATACCATCACAACTCTAAAACGATTTGATATTTTAACACATACACAATAATAAGTATATTTTTCTTTCTGCAGCTAAAAAGTGCCAAAACAATAAATACTACCACTGGCGAGCAGGTGCTTTCTGATCAAAGAATTACCGAAACTGCATGGATTACCGACTTCGAAAATAAACACGTAAAGCTTCTGCGTCGTCGAGTGGAGCATATGACAGGTTTGTCAATCGACACAGCCGAGGCACTGCACATCGGTTATTACGTTGTTGGGGGCCATTATCGAGTACACAGAGATTTCTTTGAAGTAAGCAAACTATGGGTGAACCTTGATGTATATCGAGGTAATACTTCTCTGATACAATAATAAATTTTAAACTTTCCAGGACGTCCGATTTTTCGGCTCCAACGATGGAAATCGTATCGCCACTGCTTTGTTTTATGTAAGTAAACAAATCTTTTCAGTCCGTGCGTGCAATATAAATAAATTCGAACTCAAATTCAATAGCGTGACTCGCACAGAATGAAAATTATTGAAATAAGAAGTCTCAGTGAACTTGGCTTTAAGCTACAAGAACACTGTAATTGTACCCAACCGGTGAATTATTCAATAAGCCTGTTTTGTAACTTCACTTTTATATTACGACCTGAACTTTAAGTAAAGATAAATTCGAATAAAAGTGGGTGCAAGAGCTAATGATTTTTCAATGACCTATCATTACAAATTAGGTTAAGATTTATAGTATGTATTTCGCCAATTTGGCTGTTGGAACGCCTGTGGATTCGGTACTCCTGGCGCCACAAGTCTTTTATGCGAACCCCCACCAACAAAGGGAGTACTTAGGTCCCATAGTTTCTCCCAGCAGAGTAGACCCCCAACTTCTAAGATAGATAAAATGGAATTTGATCAATTTTCATCGCGTTCAACATAAAATTAGTCAAGCATGAAGCGCTTTAAATCGAAATTGCATTAACTTAGGTCAAAATTAAATTTTTACAATTTCAACTGCATGTAATTTGAAATAGCTCAATTTAAAGCATAAATTATGTGAATTGATCACTGGTAACTATTTCTATTCTGAATGCTTATCTCTAATTATTCAATATTTGAATTGAATATCAGAATCTTGAATGTTTCATTTAAAATGAGCTATTTTGAAGAATTTCAAAACGAACTCGTTCAATCTCACATTATTTCACGTGATGACAAGTAAAATTTCGAATTATTGGTTCACATTCTTCAGAAATAAGTTTTATTTCTATAATAATGCTGCTTTGGTACTGATAAAAGAAAGATATAAAATAATATTCAATTTTTAGAATGCTTCTTGTATAAACCTCTATAAGAAATATTATTCTCAGATGAATGACGTCGAGAAAGGAGGAGCTACAGTTTTTCCACACTTAAATGTTACCATTTGGCCTAAAAAAGGTAGTGCAGCGTTCTGGTACAATCTCAAACGAAATGGAGAAGGAAATATATTATCTCAACATGGAGCATGTACAGTACTTTCTGGAACAAAATGGAGTAAGTTTCATGCTCAAAATATTATAAATAAAGTCAGATTTAAATGCAATACATGTTATTAGTTTGTCCTCTACATGAGACGATCACCCTCACTTATGACTGATTTCAATGAGACTCAAATAGGTGAAAGTACAATGAAGTACGTTGAGCACGTATTTTCTGTAAATGTCAGATTTTCAGCAAATAAACCTTAGAAAGGTCAAAACAGTGAAACTTTGAAGTAAAGTGTACAAAAACAATACAGTTTTTTCGAAGCGCCATGGTGGACGTTCAAAGGACGGCTCCCTTTCGTTGCTCTCGAAAACAGCCCGGTATCCTGAGGACACCGCCAGTCCATCTAGGTAGCTGGTTCAATATCGCCGGTTCAAAAATCGATATCGATGTGAAACTTCCGGAATGTGTATTTTAGCCAACTTTAGGAAAGGTCAGGGTCAGAGAGACCGAAATTTTTACTCAAATCTGAACTTCAGCATTTTCAAAACACAAGGTGTCCTGAGGACACCGCCCGCCCTTCTAGTGTCAATTAGGCATTATTTAGGAGATATAAGAAAATTAACTAATTTGATAAATCAATATGAATTAAATAAGTGAATATTGGTTCAGTGTGACTGAAGGTAATGCACAATTTGTCTAGAAATAATTTTCCGTGTCAACAAAGTGCTTTAATTTGGAAAAAAGCTAAGACTCTCATTTGTTATGATAAATTTTCTTGAATATAAAAATTTGTATTAAAAAATGGTTTAGTTTAGCGAAAAACTCACGCATTAGGTGTCAAATAATATTACTTTGCGAAGAAAATTGTGGTTTCATAAACAAAAATGATTAAATTATTTATTGGCTTCCGTTTTCGGTACCGATCGTGAGAGAACTCTTTTGTTTCAAGTTTTGCGTTTTTGGCTTTGGTGAAGGGAATCAGCGTGTGTGGGTGCAGAAAGGGCAGTGAGTGCGGATAGCAGGTGTAAAGGAAGAAGGATGAGTGAAGGCAAGTGTGTAAAGGGTAGAAATAAGTTGTGAGAAAGGAAAGTTGAAACGTGCAAATTTTGTTTTGAGGTTAGGTGTAGAAAATAGTTGTCGGGCAAGGGGGGCAAGAGGTAGGCAAGCTAAGAGCGGAAAATATCGAGGACTCTTTGGTAAGGTAGGTATGCCGACCATACGAAGTCCACAAATGGGCGACAGAGGGCAGGGAGAGGAAGAAGCAAGAGCGGACGAGGTTTTGAGCGCGGTTAGTGGGAAGAAGGGAGAATTTGACAGTAGCGATGACGAGACGTTCGAGACACCGACCAGGGTAGGATCAGCTGAGAGAAGGGGTTCAGGCACGAGCCAGAAACGCGGGAGACCATCAAACCTACAGCGCCTCAACAGGCTAGGTAGCCCGGGCTCGAATAGGAGTCTGGATGAATAACACAAAAAGGGGAACGTGACTAGCAGTGAAGGGGAAGATAAAAGGAAAAGAGAGGAAGGAGAAGATGATCCTGAAAGGGACAAAGATAACAAGAAAGTGAAGATTAAACAAAAAACACCAGACAGAGATAGGGGGGATGGGGGGATGTTTGAGAAGCTAGCAGCCCTCATAGAAGGGTTGAGAGAGGAAACAAGGAAGAGTCTGGAAGATATGAATAGGCAGGGGGAAGAAGTTAGGGGGGAAGTGAGAAAAGTGGGAAGAGTGGGATAAACTCTGGAAATAGGAGAAAGACAAGGTATGGGGTAAACTAGAGGCCATAGAGAATAGACAGAGAGAGATTGACGAACAGACGAATAGGGAGATCAAACAACTGGAAGAACGGGTAAGCAAATTAGAAGTTAGGAATGAGCATATGGGGAAGGGAACAGAAAGTGCGGGAGAAGTAGAAGAGAGTGATAACGTGCAAAATGAGAATGAAAGATTGAAGAAGAGACTGAGTGAGATTGAAAGAAGGTTGGAAGGGGAAGAAAGGTCGAAGAGAAAAAATAACATAGTAGTCAAGGGATTGAAAATAGAGAGTGAAACAGGGGAAATTGAAATAAAAAATCTGCTAAGAGATATTGGAATTCGGGTAAGGGTAGAAGGAGTTAAGAGATTAGGAATGACGAAGGAAGGAAAAAAAGGAATGTTTGTAGTAAAAGTAGGGAGTGAGGAGGAGAAAAAAGAAAATTATGGAGAACAAAAAATTATTGAAAGGAAGAAGGGAGAGAATTGAAGAGGATTTGACTTGGAGGGAGAGGAAAAGGAGATGGCAAATAGAACAGAGAGCATGGATAGAGAGGAAAAACGGATGCATGGTATGGATAGGGCGAGACAGACTATGGATAAATGGGGAGGAGTGGGTCTGGGACGAGGAAGTAGAAGAAATAAGAAAAAAGGGAAAAAGAGTTGAGAAAGGTAGAAGAAAGGAAGATTCAAAAGAGGCTACAGAGCAAACAGAGGGGTTTCCAAAAAGCAAGGCGGAAGAAAAGTAAGAAGGATAGCGGAGGGAAGGGAGGAGAAAGAAGTGAAAATAGCTTTCTGGAATGTGTCGGGCTTGAAGAACAAGAATGAAGGTTCCTGGCGGGAGTTAGAAAAGTAGGATGTGATTATGATGAGTGAAACCTGGGCGGATGAGAAGGATTGGAAGGGGATGGAAAGGTTGTTACCTAAAGGGTATGTGTGGACAATGCAAAAAGCAAGAAAGGAACACGTTAAAGGTAGAGGAATGGGCGGCATGGTATCAGGGGTGAGAGAGGAATTGGCAGTAAAAGGTAAAACAGAGCAGGACAGGGAAGAAAAGGAGGAAACAATGGTAAGAAGGATTATAATAGGGAAAGTCAAAATAGCGGTGGTTTGTGTATATAGAAGAAGAGGGGAAGAGGAAGGTTGGAGAGTAATAAGGAGGTGGATGGAGAAAAAGAAGGAAGAATTGGTTTTGATAGGAGGTGACTTAAATGCCTGGGCTGGCGAGCAAGGGGGAGGGACTTGGGATGAAGAAAAGGAGGCATATATAAGGAGCTCCAAACATAGGGTGATAGACCGGGGGGGCAGGAGTTTACTAGACATAATAGGAGAAACCGGATGGTTTATATGTAATGGCAACATGAAAGGAGATGAGAAAGGAGATTAAATTATTTATTTTTCATAATAATTATATATAAACATTTCATGGAAATATTCAGTGTTAGTTCGTTTCAAGTAGAAACTATTCATCCGATAAATAGGAATACATTTTCATGAAGCAATTATGTCTACACAATCAAAATGATCGAAATTTTGCATTTATTGACAAAATTAGTTTGTTGATGATATCTGGTGAACGATTGCCCAATGACAGCTAAAGACAATACGTGCCTAATGAATTTCAATCTACTTTCACCTATTTGAGTCCCATAAAAATGAATTTTACGTGAGAGTGATCATCCTATTGTCATTCAAGTTACTGATTGTAAGTAAGGACACGTAATGCCTCCGGTTTAAACGGTTTTTGATAGAAAAAGCCAGCCTGAGGACCGAACAAAGTTTACGGGAAAAAGCAAATCAAAGTGAAAGGATGACGAACAGGTAGAAAATGGGCCATTGTACGAGGGTAATTCCGAAAGTTTTATCAATAGGAATATTTTAGGTATTCAGGTAAAAGACATGGAATTAACAAGAGAACTTTTCCGGGCCATGATTTTTCATGATTTTCGATGACAAAAAAATTAATATTTTCCGTTATAATTTTCGCTGTGGTCTATAGAAACATCAAAGTTACGAAATACATATGCGTAATCCACCTGGCATACCTAAAATATTCCAATTGACAAAACTTTAGAAGTCGAGCACGATACGGAAAAAAATTACCTTCCAACTTTAAGCTCCAGAAAATTCAGTTTTAATCATCGAGCGATGGGGATTTTCAATTCGATAGGGGAAATCTTCATTATTCAGAATCTAAAAAAACCATGAAGTTGATTTTTCGGTACTAAGGCTGGTTTTTTCATTCCTCGTCACAGTTTGTGATAATTTTCCGATTTTTTTTCAAAATTGGTCCTTTTGTCTTTTTGTGTCTGTACTCGTTATACTAGAAAACTTTTAGGACCGATTGATATTTGAGAAGAACCGGAATTTTATCTGAGGAGCAATTATTATTAACAATGCTGGTATAATATATACAAATTCTATCATAATATTAAATTTATTTAATTACAGTTGCGACTGAATGGCTGCATGAAAAAGGCCAAGAATTCCGTAGGCCCTGTACATTATCGGAAAATGAATGAAATCGTTTATATGATGAGTTGATTGGAAGAGTGGAAAATCTCCAGAATAGCAGAAAGTGTACATATTTCAGGAGCAAACTTCACTATAATTTTTCTGAAATTTTTCTGGACTGAAGTATTTATTTCAAAATTAAAAGACGAACCTTTCACGATGAGAGACTCATTTTTGTCCCAACTTCACTAAAATGCCCATGTTCCATGCTCGCAACATAGGTACAAAATTGCGCATTCCTGACCAGTAACGTCATAGTCCTGTTCTCATCTTCGAACTTACTTGAAATTATTGGCAACCTACTTGGTATGCATACTAATGACATAAGCTGACAGGGCTGCCATTCATCGTCGTGTTTAGCAATTGCAATTAGAAGAGCTATAACGTTTTTAATGAAGGTCGATGTATCGGATTATCAGTACCTTTGGCGGGTATCGGTTCTTATTGATACTTCACGTGCAGAAGAGAGAGAGAGAGAGAGAGAGAGAGAGAGAGAGAGAAAGTGACGTCTCCGACCTCCGATTGCCTCTCAGCCTCTCCCGTTCCATCTTCAATGAAAGTGTCGGTAGTGTGGCTGCTTTAGTATCGATACTTTTTTAGTAGCGATTCTTTTTGTCAGTATCACCCATGCCTACTTTCAGTCCGTGCATGCAATCTGAATGAATTGTAACTTAAATGAATTTGGGCTGTGTGCACGGATTGGAAAGTATTGAAATCTAGAGTCTCATTGACCTTGGTGTTGATGTATAAGAACACCGTCATTGTACCTAACCGGTCAATTATTCAATGAACCTGTTTTGTAACTTCGCTTTTATATCAGGACCTAAAATTTTACTAAAGATTTAATAGAATTCAAGTAACTCAATATGAGATCCCCAACATTCCATGATAATTACTTGGCATTTAAAAGGACAGTGAAGTCTCTCGTATTTCCGCGTACTTGAAACGTAAAGATTCTCTATTTCAAGGCTGGAGGAGCCCTTACCTCTATCGCGAGTCTCTATGTTATTTTTATCAAGCGACGTCATTGCCTGCTCCGGCCTTGCATCCATGCGTCCGCTGCAAGAAACCTTTTTAGCTATTATGTACCGAAAAAGCGCAGGTCGATTCTAAATCTAAAAATACTATCAACAATAATATACAGAAAAATACACCCGATATTCCTAGAATTGCTGACCCACTCAGTTTTCAGCTCAAGGGGTGAGAGACAGTTGCGGCTTTTGAAATAAAAAATATCAGCAGCGTATGGACTAAGATGTAGTTTCTCAAATGCAGAGATTGCGCAATATTATGCATTCCAATTGGAAACGTTGCAGACGGCCCCGATTTGCACAGTTGAAAATGTCGTGATCCGTTGGCCAGTGTTTCTATTGACTTCCGACGTGAAAAATATAACATTTTCTGGAAATAGTACAAGTTGCCAAGTAAAAATCAATATAATAGAATCAAAAAGCGACGCAGATATTTCGCGACAATGCTAGGCTAGGTGGAAATATATATATAGCTCCTCGACAAGAGGATGCACAGCATCTTTCATAGAAATGTGGAGGATCAGTCGATGTCGTATGAGCTAACGTATGCTTTCCTTAAATCATCCGGATTGAAGTCGGGCACGGAGGGTTTTATTTTGGCATGTCAAGACGGCGTTATTTCCACTCCAGCATACCGTTGCAACATTTCGGGTTAAGATATTCCCGATGATAGCTGCAGAGCGTGTCATGCACACCCCGAACATCTAGGACACATACTATCTAGTTGTCCAACTCATTGCGGGAACGACCTACATTCAACGGCACAATGCGGCCCTAAGAGTGCTTTATTACCATCTCTGTCACTCTTACGGAATTAGCACAAATACCGCTCCGATAAACGCTCCTAGGGAAATAGAGTCAATCGTCAAAAATGAGAAGTGCCGTATATACTGGAACTTCATATTCTCGACAATTGTTGTTGTTGCGCACTCGAGGCCTGGCATAGTTCTCTTTGACTTCGAGAAACGAATCATGTTCGTTATCGAATTTTCGGCACCAACTGACAAAAACGTCACAGCCAAGGAGAAAGAAAAACAAGAGAGGTATAAAGATCTTATAAGGGAGATGCGACGGTTATACCCGGAATATTCTGTTAAGCTAATCGTCTTAATCATCGGCGCTCTTTGAGGTGCCAAAGTTTCACTGGTTAATAGCCTGAAAAGCATCCCTGTGTGTCAACACAATGCTGAGACACTTGCTGGTAAAATGCAGAAGGCGGTCGTCCTTAGTCGCTCCATGTCCTCAGGGTGCACGAGACTTTGGCCGGATCATCGTATTGAATTCGTCGCAGACTGTAAACACCTAACTCACGGTCGTGGGACGTGGTTACAGCTGAAATTTTACAGCGATTTCGCTGGGAGGGGTTGCAATTTTTCAGATTAGCACCCGCTCTCGGCGAAATCCTGCGGTTGTTCTTATGACAAACTTTTAACTATATATAAACAAAAATCTACCACCTACTGAACCACTTTGAAAATTTCGCGTCATACGAGATTACTAATCACAATCCCAACAGCTGACTCCCACATCAATCGTATGTTTTCATCTTATACAAGAGCCCAGGTGCGAATTGTCGTTCGGGCTATGGTTGAGCCAACATTTGTAAGGTCTGCCCGACTTTGTGAGCCAATGGTCGGGCCAAGCAGCGTAATGATAGCGCATGCCGTCCGTATTTTACACAGATGGGCCAACAATAGTTGTCATGGCTGAGCATTTTATTTGGCCCAACATTGAGAAGAAGCGTTGGTTAACCAACGCTTCTTCTGCGGATTGATCTTTCGTACACGGTCGGGCGAATTATTAAGATGATGTCGGCTTAACTTAATAATAATTGATGGCGAGTATTTTGACTATCAACGTTAATGGTCCTGCTTAGAATGAATACAAATATTAAATTTTCAAACATTATATTACAAATAAAATTTATAACGCTACGGGCTTTCGAATCTACATCTATACCTGAATCTATCGCCTGGTAGTCGGGAGTCTTGCTCATTACTCCATACCTACAGAATTGAAAATCAATGAGCAAACCATCCTCATGAGCCACAGCTCAAAGCAGTTGAAAAGAAACAATTTTTTAACTCTGTTTTCTCATTAATTTTTTCATTTCCATGCGACATCATCTAGATGTAAAATAAATTAACTGATAACGGGAATATATATGAAATAATTTTCAAATAAATAATTTGAACTAATTATAGCAATTTTTTTCACCGTTTTCGTTTTAATTTTGTTAACAAATTTTTCTCATGACATGTGACATGAAATGTCACTTTAAAGAGCATTTTAAATTTGCACTGACGGAACTTACAAATTTTATCACATACTGCGACAATTTTTTTAATCAAAATTTTTGTTTCAACTTCCGTTAACGTTTTGCTTCTTATGTGTCTCAGACTATTTTAAAATGATTAAGAATTACATCAAATGTAAATTTTTCGGAATATTTACAATTTATCATACAGATGGAGCTATGCATTTTTTTCAAAGGAAGTGTCTACGTGTAACGAAATTTCGGTACGAATATGGGAATGTATACACAAAAATCCAGCTATTCGTACTCAAATTTCGGTCGTTTTGAAATAATGAATCCTAGTATATCCGATGGCCGGTCCATATTTGGGTCGAGGTTTCACCGAGCGTCGGGTGCATCATGATAACTTGTACAACCCAATGTTATGCCGATGGTCGTGCCATCTCTTGCGCAGAGTCGGGCCAACCGTAGTGTTATGGTTATTTTGAGCCAATTTGCAAAAAACCTAAACAACCGTCGACCTTTCATGGGATAATATTACACCGATGGTCGGGCCAACCATCACCCAGAGTCGGGCCCACCATATTGTTATGGTTATTTTGAGACAATTTGCCGAAGCCTAAACGACTGTCGACCCAAAATTCGGCCAGTGTCGGACCAACGTTCGGAAAAGTGGTTACTTGCAGTGAATAATATTACACCGATAGTCGGGCCAACCATCACGCAGAGTCGGGCAGACCGTATTGTTATGGTTGTTGGAATGGAAGCTTTTAATGTGTCCCCTAAGGGTTTACATTTTTCCTGTATCTCTTCCCTATTCCTTCACACACACCCCCCACAAACTTACTTGGTGGTGGGAGGGTTACCTACAGTTGAAGGTGGGTTCCGAACCACCAAGAGCAACAGCCTCAAGTACTTAGAGAACCTTCTTCTCTAGAGGTACCGGTTCAACGACTCTCCGGAGATGAACAACTCCCTTGCTAGGTAAGTGTTCACCGCATGGGCCACCGAGGCTCTTCCAGAGTGCGAGGTGGGAATCGAACCCGCAAGCCGACGGAGTGGGTCCAAAGCCTATGCCTTAACTCTCACTACCATCGTCCCACTTTCTTGTTATGGTTGTTTTGGACCAATTTTCCAAGGACTAAACTGCCGTCGACCCAACCTTGGGCCACAGTTAGGCCCACGGTCGGGTGAATTTTAGAAGCCAATGTCAGCTTCTAACGTTGGCCCAACTAAGGTGGCTTCGAACTGCTATAGTTGGGCCAACCTTGGTCAGTAAAATTCGGTTGCCAAAGCCGGCCCGGCCTTGGGCCAACCGTCAATTATGGATGCCAACCCAAATTCGCACCAGGGAGAATCCGTGAAACCTTACCCACAATTACGTCGCAGTTATGATTGTAAATCTTCGTACACTCAAAATCATGGAAAGGATAAATTCCAGCTGGCCTTCAAAAAATTTGAAATATTAAGAAAACAAAACAGAAGAATGTTCGGACAGTAATCAACATCACTATAAAAAAAAATTTACTTCATAGGACGTCTCGCACCATTTCGATAAGGGGCTATTCAATGCTCACTTTTCTGGGGGCTCTACAGGCTTATGACATGGTGGTTTCTAATAAATAACCTGACATCACTCACAGGGTTACACACGTATTTACGCAGGGAATTCAATATTCGCAGGACGGCCGGGAAAACTATGGCTGAAAGAATTTTGAGACATACATAAACCTTATGATTTTTTTATCCTTAAATATTATTCATTTCTGAATTACGTCGATTGGAAAATCATATATTGAATAACCAAAATGGTTAAAAAAGATGGAACTTTAATTTAAGAACATTCGAAGCTTTTTCGTCCTATCCCTCACAGTAATAGGATATACTTGGATATCCCATTTGATGAGATATATATCTCCCAGGTTATCCCAGTGCTCCCAGGGAGAACCTGTCGGATATCCCGCAAGGGGGAAATTGGGATATCTCAGGCATATCACAAGGATGTCCAGGACATCCTGGGACGTTTATGGGATATTCAAATGTCCCAAGAAGGATATAGAAAACAATGTTGTATCCAACTTGGGTCATTTAAATATCCCATAAACATCCCAGGGATATCCTGGGAATATCCTAATTTCCGTCTGCGGGATATCCGACGGAATATCCCTGGGACAACATGGGAGATAAATGGGATTAAATGGGATATCCCAGTATATCCTGTTGCTGAGAGGGATGGAACGAAGAGTTTCGGATGCAGACCTCAGAAAGATTTTGAAACAGAATCGTACAGCGATGTACTAATTTATTTTCTTTCAGTTTCTAAAATTTCAAGACGCTATTTCATTCAGCGCTATTTGCCCCTAAAATTTCTAAGAAATACCTTGATTGAGCGTATTTATTTTTAAATAGAAATTGCCAGTTTTGTCGATGCTATATTCTTAATCAGCCAATCATGAAACATCTATACATGAGGATACTATAATATAAAAAAAGAACTTTGCGCTCTGAAAGAAATCTAAATCTCGACCAAAGTCGTGAGTTTGATAATTTTTTTAACTGCTGCGTTAAAATTACGTGGTTCGTTCCGATAAAATTGAGCATACAATACAATTCATATTGTGAAACATCAATCTTTGTGTTGGTTTCAAAGAAACTAGAGTGCTTCGAGAGAAACAAAATTTTTAAAAGAAAGGTACGTGATCTTAGATAACCAAATTATATTCAATTTGACTTAATAGGAGAGATTTCTCTACAGTTGATAATGAAATATAAATGGACAATTATTATTTAAAAATACCAGTTATGTGTATATTGGGAGGTTTTAAAAAATATAAATGTTGTTATGAATATGATATGATATCTTTCGTGCGACTGATCTGATTGTATTGAGGTTTGGCACACGTCTTTAAAGCATGAAAAGGAAGAAAAATTTCATTAACCGGCCATTTCTTGTTAATGGTTTTCTCCATCAAAAATGTCAACAACAAAAAATTTTATTTATCACCAGAAATGTACCAGCTAGATTGTTTCAATGACCAACTGTGTGATTAACCTTTTGATATAGAAAAAATGATAGCACAGCATAAGTGTAGTGAAAAATTTTTGTTTGGAAATTCTAAAAAAAACCTTTTCAAATTTTATGACATTCTCGTCAGAAAAGGTATTATATTTGTGCAAAATTTACCCTACTCCCCCTTTTTTGTCAAATTCCCACGTTTTGGGACACCCTAAACCCAAAAAACAGGTTCTTACGAATATTTGTTTATATTTGTCTGTCTGTATGTATATATGGTCAATTGTTAGAAACTCAATTTTGAGTTCATGACCCAGCTATTTTTGATGAAAATATAAAAAGGCAGAGGAAAGTTCGCACTTTGGAATAAATCAAGTGCAAAGCACGAGTTACGTTATGCAAATGTGCTTGTTGAAGCCGAAGGAGTTTTAACAACAACAAAAAATTCACAATTACCGAATGGCAATTGTCGATGCTTTGACCTTCAATTTTGAAACGTTTGTACTGATGTTTCCTCACTGCTTGTTCAGAAAATAATAATCACAGGAAATCGGCTGAGGCTTTACCACTCTAATTTTTCATGCTATTCCGATTAATAAGACATTCATTCAGCTACGACCAATAGGAAATCAACAAGGACACACATTTCCAAGCGTCCTTGCACCTTGGTTCTCAAATTTACATTTAGAGAGACGTGCACGGCAAAACAAGCGTAAGATTAGCTCTTACGCTTTGGAACAATTCAAATGCAAAATTAGAAGTTTGGTGAAAAACATTCAGAACATTTTTGGATTGATTGCACCATTAAATGAATCTAAAAAATGTATCCTCTGATCAGATTCACAAAAAATCCAGCTTGATGAGAAAAATAAGTCTTTTAAAGTAAAAATCTATAATATCAATTCTCACCAAACTTGCAGATATACTGAATCCATAATTTTTTGCACCTATACAACAAACTTTTTTGATCTTCAAAAATGTTCAAAATTAGGACTACAATACGGAAACTGAAATTTAGTGATTTTGAATTTTCTTTTGTTAAAGCTCATTCGGCATTGGCGGACACATTCTCATCGTGTGTCTCAAGAGAAGAAAAGTCAATTGTAAATTTTTAGATCTAAGTTGAAAACAAATTTGTTGTTGAACACCTTATTGTACCTTGTGTCTTCTTTCCAACAATTCAATTTGTTTATTTGTAATATAATTTTTTACAATTAAAACAAAAACTACGTATCTTAAGAAAAAACTATTTTATAGCAAATTTGTCGATCTTTTTTTCGTAAAAAACTTTTGTGTAATAATTTTTTCTTCTTAGCTTGTGCCACTTTCTCAAAAATTCTAATTTTCTGTGATGATATATTTTTTTTGATCAAACCAATAACTATGGTCTCAGGTCTCAAAAATGTGTGCGGTAAATTTCTCTACTTTCGAAAGAAATTTATGTTACTCTATCCTACCCTACATCCAATGTACCTTATGTGCTGTAATAAAACTATTTCCAATATTAGCAGAATGATTAGATCATTTATACACATCGGTGCTGTTATGATATCCCTATTCTATTGCGGAATTGCCAATCTTCATTCATCAAATGACGCTGTTCACGATTCATTTAACTTGCTGCCAGTCAAAGATATTGTGATTGACACAGTCCATCATTATCTTCAAGAACGGGAAAAGCAATTGGGCACTCTCAGAAAGTAAGTCACCAAATAACAATTTTTTTACACAAATTTGATTCAACATTTTTTTATACTTTTTTATTCACAGAACAATCATGCTATAAGGTAAACGTCCTAGTAATCTTGTAATTGTCCTAGTAATCTTCATGTCCATTTTATTGCTTTTTATGTAATTTGAATTATTTGAAATTCCAGTTGACATTGAAAAATGCTCAAAATAAATGGTTTCTATCATTGAATATTAGTTTTAACATTTTTCCAACAATATATTCAAATTATATCCAAGTTTCACAATTATTAGGATCATCGCGATCACTGGGAAATTTGCCTTACTCAATTTTCTTTTTCTTTCATCTAACCGAATCTGAATTCATTCTCGCATAAGAATCAATACTGATGATTTACTTTCTATACGAGGACTGTCCGGAAGGTACCAAGCCTTTCATTCAGTTCAGTTCAAAAGTGAGATATTTTTTTAAATCGAATGTCCAAGCAGGTCCCAAAAAGGTATTCCTAGTTGTCAAACGACGCCTGTTTATGTATCGACGTAAACTCAAAAATGTTTTCTTAAAGATTCTTAAGCATACATTTTAAAGTGGTTCATAATTTATTTCCTACATGACTCCAAAGTTTGCCTCAAGCTTGATTGTACATTTGTTAATGAGATTTTCCGGGTACGTGATATTTTTCACTCTAGCTCACAATAATATGACCTAATTTTTACAAAGACTCTTGTTATGAGGTACTAAAGTGAAGATATTATCAAGTTTTACAATAAAGCAATCATTTGATTCAATTATATAATCCATGGACACCAACATTTCCTGTCTGTGGAAAATTACCCATATAGAAGAAGTTAAATATCTTTTTGCTTGAAGAATTTTTCTCTTCTTTTTGTAACACTTGTTCAAAATCATCAAAATATTTAATTGCATGTGAATTAAACATGTGAATTGTAATGTTTCCAGGGAACGTAAAATATATTAAATAATAATTTTACGGATTCATCATTTTTGTATGATGATAACAATTTATAGATAAATTTTGTGATGCTTGCTTATAATAATTTTGCACATGGTAGAAAAAATCGTAGAATGTGAAAAGAAATTTCGCGATGTAAATTTTCTTGATTTAACGTCTGGGAATAAAAATTCAGAATTTTGAAGAAAAAACCTTATTTCATCGACTTCTTCCTTAAAATTCTAATCTTAGAATGTACTTTTTTCACACAAGATAACTCTTTTTGTTACAGGCATATTGAAGATTATTCAAAGGAATATGGACGAGCAATACGTAAATTTCAGTAGTATCTCATGAAACATATCGTTAACAAAATAATATCTTTTTCGCCTTTACTTTCACCTTGAATAGCTTATAACTGATACCCGTCAATTCATTCATATTTATTGGATTTGTTTTCTGTCTCTAGAAAAGGTGGCCCAGACTCTTAGTGCTCCGACTCAGGAAAGATCCACTAATGATGATAAGGAGATTAGGGAGAAAGCTGATAAAAGTGACATCAATAAGCCATATAAAGTAAGATCTATACTTCTATATCTATCTGTCTTAATAAGGTTACAATACTCAATAAGTAGTCGCGGAAAAATGTCCGGGTATAGTTACGAGGGAAAAACACCCAAGCTAAAACGTAACAGGCATTGAAGCTGCATGAACCCCTTTTCTAGCTGCTCTTCCGAATAACAGTTACACCAACACCAAGTTGTAGATGCAGTTTGAAACGATTCAACGCGCAGAGCACCCGAGATTGGGTCTGCAAATAGTTCCGATCACCCTGGAGTTCTATGTGCTGAAAATAATTTGAATGGAAAAACTCCGGTAGTCCGGTGAATCGGTTACACAATTGAGTCAACGGATCGACTGTGGGATGACTAGATGGACTGCTATGATGCCAGCATTGCCCCTGTTCGCAAAGGCTTCGTGGCACGTATGTACACTCTGTCCTGGCTGAAACACCCGGAGCTTCAGCACGTTTAGGAACGGTCCTTGCAAAAGCAAGCTGACTTCCTCTCGCGTACTACATATGATGAACGCAAAGCGATTCCCCAAACACTGCATGAACAAGCCGCAGCGGAAGAGGAGGAATCGGCATTAGAACCAATCGCAGAAAGCATGTACACCCTTTAGAGATAATAGCGATTTCAGGACGAGGAAGAATATTCACATCCAGATTCCTCCCAAGCTCCGAGATCTGGCTGGACTGGATGCTTACCTTGGTGTGGATGTCCAGGTTTAGATTGACGATGAAACACAAGACTAAAAGACACTTACATCAATTAAACAAGAATATTGGATGGGCCAAATAGAGTGCTTGCCGTTTCAGTGTGTGATTTACTACATAACATCTGGTATGCCGTTTACGAATAGGTCAAAGCCTGCTGACAGTCAAGCAGCACATTGCTAACAACATACGGGTGATATCTGAAGCAAGCAGAAAAATACAGAAGACTGTTGAGTCAGGGAGAATCAACGGTTTGGCGTTTCCCTGCTTCTGTCAAAAATCCGCCTAAGCCGGTCGAGATCAAAACTTTTATGGAGAAAGGTTTACTACGTGGTACTAACATAATGAAATAGAAGGCACAGAAAATATCATTCGCTTCAAAGAGCTTTGCGACAACCTCATAACATCTGAGAAGGAATGTTTATTATTCACTGCCAATAAGGTGAAGAAAGTACTAAGGGGCACGAAGAACTTTTCCGCTACAGCATCAGATGTTACCAAGAACTTCTTGTGGCAGAAGTTTAACTCTATACAGACACACACTTGGCCCACATCTATACTTCATATTGGAGGTCGTAGACAACCATCCTGCAGTGCCTGATGTTAGGAAGCTTCATAATACTAACGATGAAAGGCGTCTTGTCCCACCCCATGAACTATAAGCTAATAACTTATGTGAACACGCTGCACAAGATCTTTACAGCTATCATGAACGACAGGATTGTTTGGTGAATGAGCGGTGCCTGTACATGGCCTGGATTGAATTTCGGAAGGCTTTCAATTCAACCACCCATACACTCATCATTTATTTGTTAGAAAGCCAGAAGGTCTATTGACACATAGTAAGATATGTACAGAGATTGACGCCCCTTCGGAAAATTAGATTCACTACCTTATCTGAAAATAATCGTGTGACAACGAATTGCGTCACCTTACAGAAAGCCGACTTTTAGGACGACACCATCAGCACTTCTCTCTTTTGAATAACACTTCTGCTTCCATCTCTCGTTCTGAATATCACAGATTGGTACGGACTCAAGATTGGACAAGTGTGCCAAGATTTATCTGAAGCAACTACAAATTGCTGAGGTTTCCGAAGACCCTGAGCTCGTTCATATGAGGTTTAGCAAATACCTTGAGGCTGGATAAATCTATATATACCTAGGCGTGCTAGATAGCTACATTAAGGATATAAAATTAGTAGAGTCGTTCGACAGATTCGGATTACAATTTGTCGCAAATGGAAAAGTTCCACGTCTGAAAATGCTCAGGAATTACGAGATGATATGCGAACAAGCATTTCTTAACAAAGCCGCGGAGAAGGCGGTTGAGAACTTTGGCCTGAATCTCAATCCTAGAAGTAAGGGAAGTGCATGACTCAATCTAGACGTCTCACTATTTTTGCCATGCCGAACGCTGCGAGGGAGATAGGATCAATTGCCCACAACGACAAGTGCTGAATTTTCTGCAACCACAAGTATCGAACAGCAGTATCAATTGCATACTCGAGGCATAACAACGTTCTCCAGGAATTGACAAACGACCTATATTTCAGATCGAATTCGCGGCTCTGACCATCTGCAAAATCACAGCTAAGGAGAGGGAAAAGGAAAAGGATGAGAGGTATCATGACCTTATATGGAAGATGCGGAGACTGTACACAGAATGTTTGGTTAAAATGAGCGCCCTTGTGATCGTTACTCTCGACGATGCCAAGCAATCACTGTTTTGCAACCTCAAAGCCCTACCCGCGTATCAAAAACATGCCAAGGCACTTGCGATATGGATGCAGAGAACCGTCGTGATTTCATCGTGCCCTGTGGCCACTCATCTTGACGTCATGAAACATGGCCATATGTGAGATTTTCCGCGGTTCTGTGGCAAGCAAGTGTCATTTTCAAAGATGGCAGTTGTTCCCATTGTGACTCCGCAGCGGGTGCTAAGTCTATTTGTGGAAGATATTTATAGGGGAGAGTCTGCGGTTGTGAGCGCAGTTTTGTTTTTGACCCATAATTTTTGCATGAGACCATATTATGCAGGGATATGGATATTATTGTCATTTTTGGCACGCAAAAAATCGTAACCGTTGTGGGCACCCTCCGAATATTCGCTGTCAATGTAGATAGTTTAAGGAAAACGCACCTGATTCTAAAGAATTTCAAGGTTTATTCATTTTGAAGGCCTTTAGTGGCAAGAATACGAGAAAAAGGTCTTTGGTAGTTGACTACTTCGGGCTTGTCATGACTGAAATACGTAAAATAAAATACTAACTAAAATAGATTGAAACGTTAATGGAATATGTTATGTCGGTATGAATGATGATACGTGACAGTTTTCAAGCCAAACAGACGCTTTAAATGAAAAAAAATGTGCCCACCCACAAACGGCTACATTTAAGGGCCCACAACAACCGTTACAAATTTTTACTTATTTTTTTCAAGATGATCACAGCTAATGTACAAATAGTCTATTCACGTTGATATCACCTCGAAAACTACGTACTACTGTCAGAATACAAGTACGCCACAAGTTAGATCCGTCATATTTGTATTCTGTCAGTTGTTACGCAGAGGTACCCACAACCGAAGAGTGCCCGCAACTGGTGACTCTCCCTTATATAAATTCAAAAATAGGAGTTAAACAATCACCGAAGGGTCCCACTAAGAGCAACTGCCATCTAAAAAATGTCAATAGCCCCCAGTAGAACCTCGTGTGTCTTGAGGACACGACGCGACTCAAGGATGACAGCTTTCTGCATCCATCTCGCAAGTGGCTTTGCATATTTTTGGCACGCGGGTATGGCTTTAAGCTTACGAACCAGTGATAGTTTCACACTTCTGAGAGCACCTATCTCAAGGACAATTACTCGCACCGAATATTTTGGGTAGAGTCCTTTCTCCATTGTAGTGACGTTGTATTCGGACGGAGCCGAGAATTCGATCACGAATATAGTTTGTTTCTCGAAGTCTTGGAGAACAATGTCAGGCCTCGAGTGCGCAATGGAGACTGCTGCCCGAAAATCGTAGTTCCATGAAATTTGGCACTTCTCGTTACGGACAATTTACTCTATATCCCTTGAAGCGTTCGGCAGGGCAGGGTCGCGACCAACACCGTAAGAGCGACAAAGATGATAATAAAAAACTCTTAGGGCCGCATTATGTCTACAGATATACGTCGTTCCTGCGTGGGGCGGACACCCTGATAGTATGTGTTCTAGGTACTCAGCGTGTGCATGCCACGCTCTGCACCTATCATTGGGAACTTCTTGACATAAAATGCGGTGACGGTATGCTAAGATGGAAATGACACCGTCCAGACATGCGACAAAAACCCTCTGGGCCTGAATTAAGTCATGATGATTTGAGGAAAGCAAAAGTTTGCTCCTCCGACAAGGACTGTTTTAATACATTTCTGTGAAAGCTTCCGAGCATACGCTTGTTGAGTAGCTGTTGGTGAAATTTTTCAACCTTCGCTTTCTTTACTTCGGCTTTTATACGTGAAGCATCTAGATGGAGCAATGCACTTTCCTCACTTCTGATGTTAAAATTCAGGCCAAGGGTCTCGGCCGCTTGCTCCGCGGCTTTGTAAAGGAACGGTCCTTCGCCAATCATCTCGTGATTCCTGACCATCTTTAGGACAGGATCTCTTCCATTCGCAGCGATGTAAGCTGTACTTAGAACAATTCGGTTATAAAGACACTGGAGATTCAGCAGTCTGCGTCCGTCTTGACGGCATGAGATGTATAATCGCGGAACTGACGAATTGATATGCAAGCTTTTATGCACATGCATGATCTTACGTGTGGTGACATCAAGGGCCTTGAGCTCATTCTTCGTCCATTGAACCACCCTAAACGAGTAAAGTAGAACCGAGACAGCAAGCACGTTAGTCACAGATACCTTGTTCAACGCCGACACATTGGAAGACCAAATCTGTCGAAGAACATGCTTGTATCTGCATCGGAGGGACTCCTTCATTGATGTTACGTCTTGAATGCGGCTTTGAGGCACGCCCAGGAATGTATAGGTCTCTCCAGTATTCAGATGTCTAATAACACTTATATCCACAAGCTCAGGGTCCTTGGGAACGCTAGTAATCTCTCCTTTCTTCAGATGAATTTTGGCACACTTTTCCAAACTAAACTCCATCCCAATCCCTCCTGTGTAGTTCTTGGCGATATTTATAGCAGTTCGAAGTTTGCTTTTACCAGCTGCATAGATCTTCAGATCATCCATATAAAACACATGAGTATAATATAATATATAATAATAATATAATAATATTATATATATATATATATATATAATATATATATATATATATATTTTTTGAATAAATCAGGTATTTTTGACATTTTTGTAAGAATTGGAAAATTTATATCTATCGTGTGCCAAAATTGTAGCTTCCTGCTGAATATCCTGGCACAAAATTCGAAAAGCTCTGCAATGGAGAAATTCTACTACCTGCGAAAATACAGAA
>CAKNXH010046268.1:0-11687 GCA_932178445.1 Andricus quercusramuli
CCTGTCACGGTCGCCATTCGGTTTCGGTTTCGATTCCCTTGGAATAGAACCGAAGGGCTTATGACAAAGCCACCGAACGCGTCCTTGGGTTGCGGATAGAGGGTCCCCGTACCAAGGGTTTCTGCTGAATATGGATACAATAATTAATAAGCAGTCGCGGACAATTGTCCAGGGATGGTCCCGAAGGAATAACCCCTAAGCGAAGGTGTGCGAACCGTGCCGAAAGCTGCATGGCACCTGGGTGAGGTGTCTTTAACGGTGATTCTGGGAAATCGGCGACTCTCAGAGTATACAGCCTTATTCTTGCATGCGGGGCTCTACAAGGATGGACGAACCCTTTCCCTAGCTGCTCGTGGGAACAACAATGAAACCAAAAAAACCACCAAAATGTTGTAGATGCGGTTCAAAACGATCGAACGCGCAGAGCACCCGACAATGGATCGGCAAACAATGCCGATCATCCTAGAGTTCGGGGTGCTGAAAATAATTTAGATGGAATGACCACCCATCTCACGGATGTGAGACGTGGCCATAGGTGTATTTTACCGTGGTTCTACTGGGGGCCATTGACATTTTTTCCAGATGGCAGTTGCTCTTAGTGGTACCCTGCGGTGGTTGTTTAACTTTTTTTTAATTATATATATATATATGTATATATATATATATATATATATATATGTATATATATACACATAACTAAATTACGCAAATCACTACTAAATTTGAATTATTGATTATATTTGTATATACATTAGTATTCTGAGAAACTGGAAAAAATTAAAACATTTATATTACAAGTTAAAAAAAAGCATTTTTATTTGCGATCATAACCTACATGATACAAAGTACTCACTTCAGTATTCAGGAATAAAATTAATGGAATTTTCATAAAAAGTAACTTAACATACTATTATTGTTGGGACTTGCGTGTCGGTGGCGGAAGTGAGAACGTGTTTGGTGTCAGGTGGTGAGAGGATTTTACTGAATTTGTGTGGAAAGTGTGAATAGAGTGTGAGGGTGGAAGCCGAGGGGGTGAGTAGAGTTGTGTGGGGTGGATTGGGGAGTAAAAAGTGGTTTTTGGCGAGAGAGTGAGGTGGGATTCAAGTAGATAGAGAAAGTGAGGTTAGGTTGGCAAGGAGTCGGAGGAGTTTGCGGTCGGGAGTCTTGGGCCTTTGAGGGGTCAAGGGTGGTTATAGCAGAGTTAGGGGATGTTAAGGGAGAGAAGGAGTGTCTGCAGGGGCCGTGAGTGATAGAAAAGGAAAAAAAAACAACGGAAATAAAGGGAAAATTTGGCGGCTAATCTGCAGAGGCATCTGTCGGCCGCGGTGGGTATTGCATGGAGAGGTACCAGTTACCGCCGGCAGAGCGGGAGGTAAGCAGTGAGAGTGCTGTCAGTGCTGCTAGTGAAGTTGACGGGGAGGAAATTTTCCGCGTGCCACGACGGACAACAGCGCGTGGCTCGGGGTCGAGCAGCGCGTCGGGGAGAGGGATAAGGCGGAACGAAGGAAGCGAAAAGGCAAGGGAGAGAGAGTCGAGCACAAGTGACGGGGACGATCTCTTGAAGAGGAAGAGAGACAGCCGAGAGAGTCCGGACAAAAGTGAATTGGAGATTCCGTTTGAAAAAGCGTGAGAGCACGTTGGTCACCCCCCCCCCCTCCCTCTCGAATGGAGGGATTGTCAGAGAAGGAGGCTATCGGGATGCTGGTAGGCGAGATCAGGGGACTAAGGAAGGACGTGAGGGGGACTAAAGAGCAGATGGAAGGCATGAGGGAGGATTTGAGAATCAGAGATCAGAGGTGGGGAAAGGAAATGAATGAGCTGAGGGAGAGAGTAGAAGGGTTAGAGAGGGAAAGGAAAGAGAAAGAAGTTAAAATAAAGCAGATGGAGGAGGAGATCTGGCTGTGGAAGGAAAGGACGGAAAAGAGACTTGAGAAGGTGGAGGGCAGGACGGAAACGGAAGTATGTGACGGAGGTGGGGGAAGTGAGATTGAAGGTATTTGAGAGAGGGTAGAGAATATGATAGAAGATAAAGTAGGAGAGCGTAGGAATGAGAAGGAGAAGAGGGCGGATATGGAAGGGATAAGGGCAATGGAGTTGAGAATGAAGAGAAAAGAGAAAGAGAGGAGAAGAGAAAAATAGAAGAAGTTGGGGGTAATGCGGTATAAGAATAGGATACAGGATGAGGGAATTTTCATAGATCACGATTTTACGAGAAAGGAAAGGGATGTACAGAGAATGCTGTATGACAGGGCTAGGAGGGAGAGGAGAGAAGGGAGATCGGCGAAGGTAGGATATCGGAAAATAAGTACTACTTGAGTAAGAAGAGAGGATGATGTTCTCTCCTTACACTTTGCCCACTTTTCTTTGCCAAAAAATAAAAGCGCATCACATCTCTGTTCTTCGTGTGACGCGCCTTCCTCTAACTGCTGTTCATTGCCGTTGTTCTTCCACTCCAAATCAACCTGCTGTTTAATCTCCATTGCTCGATCTTCTGAGATGAGTAGATTAGTCCTGATGTCCTTCACCTTAGCGATAAGATCTCTCAATGCGACTTTCTCTATTCGAGGATACTTTGCGGCAAATTTCGTTCTGAAATTTTGTCCTTTTTTTCGTGATGTTTCAAACTTCGCACTTTCATAATTGAGACGCATCAATTACTCATTCATTGTGGTATCCCACTTGATGCTCTCCCACGGTATTTCCGTTGAAGTGGTTGGCTGCAAATAGCTAACGCTAGCCAAAGCATCCTCAGCAGACGCAGTTGATGTTTCACTGCTCACCGTATGTCGCAGATGTTCTTGCTGGCCGGCTGTTTGATTAGTGAGATCTGCCTGACCATCTCGCAGCTCACAATCACCACCGTCTTGTATGCTGTGGCCCCCAGCGGTGGCTCCAGCGGCGCCCCGACGATCCTGAGTTAGCGACAAGCGTTTCAAAGTTTTAAAAATACTCTCCATTTATGGGTTTTGGTGTTCCTCTTAGTCACTTTCCTCTTCGTTCTCTGCCTGTCTGGCATGGGAAACTCTGTCAGTAGCAATGCTACAGCCAACATCGCCGTCAAATTCATGAGACGAAAGCTCAAGCCCTACCGCGACGACAACGCGAGAACACCTTCGGTAGGGCAGAAGTAGCCTGTCCCGGCATAGTAGTTATAAAAAAAATGAGGAAACTCATTTTTCTCAGGCTTAAGATGGTTACAGCCCAATATGTCGAAGGCATTTTTGGTTGGAGTTGGATTTTTATTTTTTTTTCTCTTTTAATAGTGTGCACGGGGTTGTCCCGGTATATATTGTCAGTCACGGACGCATTATTATAATGCAATCAAGTGACCTGATAAGAGCGTGTGCCCTGACATATTGGGCAAAGCCTGGTTTTTTACCCCATCATTCACGGACTGGGTTGCAGTCAAGTGCATGATAGGGGGACCTGCAGCTTAAGGTGGGTTCCGAACCACCAAAACCTCGGTAAAGGTATATAGAAAAATTTCAAGAGGTACCGGCTCAGGGATCGAACCCCGGACCTCTGAGGTGAAGTCCGAGCGTCTAACCAACTGAGCCACCGAGGCTCCCCATTATTATTATTTTTTTTTTTTCTTTCAAACTTTTTCTCGGGTGAACCCGGTTTTTCGTCATAGTCACGGACTAAGTCAAGTGACTGATGAGATAAGGATGTTATAAGTTATTTCAATATGTTGTTTGAAATTATTTACGATGATGTTGTAGGTACAAAATTAGAAGCATGGTGTAGTTTGCAGTTCGGCTTCGCCGCTGTTATCCTTACACAGCGGCTGTGAGTGTTGAAGGTGACACCAGTCGCCTCTGGATGCTTTTTTAGAGCTACCATGTTTATTATAATGAGGAAACTCATTCTTCTCTCAGGCTTAAGATGGTTACAGCCCAATATGTCGAAGACATTTTTGGCTGGAGTTGGATTTTTTGTTTGTTTGAATATTATGCACGGGGTTGTCCCGGTATATATTATCAGTCACGGACGCAATATTATAACGCAATCAAGTGACCTGATAAGAACGCGTGCCCTGACATATTGGACAAAGCCTGGTTTTCACCCCATCACTCACGAACTGGGTTGCAGTCAAGTGCATGATGGGGAAACCTACAGCTTAAGGTGGGTTCCGAACCACCAGAACCTCGGTAAAGGTACATAGAAAAATTTCAAGAGGTACCGGCTCAGGGATCGAACCCCGGACCTCTGAGGTGTTGACGGACCAGATGGAGTGATCCCAGGAGAACAGCCTTTCGCATCCGGTTCGCGATGAAATGAGCCTGACGCTGGCAAGCCGGAATCTTGTTGAGTTGGCTAATAAATTAAGCTTTCATACCTCCAAGGCAGCCGATTATGAGAATTATCTTCTCATGTTGACATTATCGGCTATCTGCAAAGGTGGTCTTGCTGGAACGGGTGGAATGTTCGCTGGAGGATGTTGCTCCTCTTCCTATTGATAAACAGCTTCATATCCGTTTTTTCGCAAAAAGGATACCTGAATCCTCTCCGCGCCGGTGAGCTTCTTTGCCAACAGGTAAGAAGGTCCCTCCTGAGTTGGTCCGACCATTTAAATCGATGTTCTCGCGTTTGTCCGGGGTCATTGCCTGGTCGTCGCCTCGGTTCGTTCCTATTGCCACTCCCAACTGAACCATGGCCTCCATCCGAGAGAGGCCTATTGTGGGTGGCACTGCGCGATACTTGTGTCGTAACCGCATAATTCGTTGCATTGGGGAGTTAGCCCAAAGCAACGCGGCTGACTGCGAGAGCAGGAGCTCTCGGGCGATGGGGTCGCCACATCCCTACGCCTACATTATACATTATTTTTTTTTTTCAAACTTTTTCTCGGGTGAACCCGGTTTTTCGTCATAGCCACGGACTGAGTCAAGTGACCGATGAGATCAGGATCTTATAAGTTATTTCAATACGTTGTTTGAAATCATTTACGATGATGTTGTAGGTACAAAATTAGAAGCATGGTGTAGTTTGCAGTTTGGCTTTGCCGCTGTTATCCTTACACAGCGGCCGTGGGTGTCAAAGGTGACACCAGTCGCCTCTGGATGCTTTCTTAGAGCTACCATTTATCACGCCATAGGTTCTTAGTCACTTGCTTCCTGATGGTCTAGGAAGTTTCTTACAATGCGACAGGTGTTTAATAAAACCGCCTTTTGAGCTGCCGCCAGTACCCTACTGACTCCTAAATGTTCAAGATGTTCAGTGCATCTTGCGTGCACATTGCCTGTAGCCGAAATCACAATAGGATGAAAAGATGCATGTTTCACATTCCTCCATATTTCCTTAACTTCATGCCTTAGCTCGCTATACTTATGAATCTTGTTTGTATAGGTTGCATGCAAATTTCGGTTGAGCGGACAAGCAATGTCGATGAGGTAGACTCTTCCACCTTTTTTCTCTCGCATCACGATGTCAGGTCGATTGGCTCGGATGTAATGATCCGTCTGGATAGTCACATCCCAATATAAGATGTAATCTTCATTTTCTAAAACTGACATTGGAATGTATCTATAGAAAGGCATCCATTCTGTTAAGAGTCCTAGGTTTGAGGCAAGTTGTTGATGTACAATGCCCGCCACATCATTATGTCTGTGCGTATATTCTCTTTGAGCCATTACGCGACAACCATCAATAATGTGCTCGATGGATTCGTTGGTATCTCCACATAATCGGCACCAGTCAACCACGTCTTGATGTAACACGTGTTTGCAATAATTCCTGGTGCTGACAACTCTATCCTGAATCGCAATGACGAATCCTTCCGTTTCTGGATACAGGAGTCTCTTTCTCAGCCAAATATTGGATGCATCACTATCCACTTCATATTGATCTAGCGTTTTGGGGTGTTCGCTGTGGATGGCTTTCTGTCTCCATTGCGTTTCGTATTCCTCTATGGTTTCTGCCCTGATATTCAAGGCCAAATCTGAGGACAAATTCAAGGGCGTGTAGTCAAGATCCGCTTTACAGATGGTGTTGTAAAGCGTAACATCTCGCTTGCTGTTAAAATAGTCTTGCAACTGTGTAACTTGTGACTCACACAGTTTTTTGACATCTACAATGCCTCTGCCCCCTCTATGTCGTGGTAGAACTACCCTTTCACTCGCCGAATTACGGTGGTGCATTCGGTGTTTCGTCATTTCTACGCGGATGATTCTGTTTAATCGTTCGAGGTCAGTGTTCGACTATTTGATGAGCCCAAAGGAGTACGTGAGAACAGGGATGGCGTAGGTATTGATTGCCCTGATCTTGTTTGCCGAGTTAAGAGAACTCTTCAGAACCAATCTGAGTCTTGTAGTGAAGGCAGTCGTTAGGCTCTTCTTAACTATCGTATGCTGAATACCCTTAGATTCAAGAATACCCAGGTATTTATATGACTTGCCCTCGGCCATTGCCTCGATGTCATTCCCGAAATCGTTCTCTATCTCTGCGGTCCCTAATTCTCCTCTGGTTAAATGCACTGTTCGGCATTTATCTAGTCCAAACTCCATGTTGATATCATTGGAAAACTGCTTTGTAACATCAATCACTTGCTGCAGTTTCTCGTCCGAACTAGCGTATAGCTTCAGGTCATCCATGTATAGAAGATGGGTCACTTGATGACCATCCTCATTATCATTTACTCGGAGCCCATGAGACATGCTATTTAAAGTTTTGCTCAGTGGGTTCAACGCTAAACAGAACCATAATGCACTGACGGAGTCTCCTTGGAATATACCCGTCTTAATGCGTATTGATCTAGTTATCCCCGGTTGTCCAATGATCAAAATACTTGATTCTTGTACCCCAAAGCATCAACGCACGACTTAGGAAGTCAATGATGCGTGGACAAATTTTGTATACTTTTAAGACTTCAAGCAAATAGTCATGTGGTACGGAAGGAAACGCTTGCTTGTAGTCAATGTATGCCATGTGCAAGTTCCTTTGGTGTTTACGAGCTGGCGTCATGGCAACAGCGTCTATGGTGACTGGGTCTTTACTGCCTCGGGAGTTTTTACAACATCCTTTTTGTTCTTCTGTAAGGATGTCATTCTCGTCACAGTGAGAATAAACCTTATCTGCTATGATTGCAGTAAGGCATTTATATATTGTTGGAAGACAGGCTATCGGTCAAAATTCAGATGGATTATGAGCGTCTGGTTTTTTAGGCAACATATACGTAGTACCCTGCAGCATAAAGCCTGGCATCAGATCTGGATGTTCGATGATCTTCTGAAAACACCGTGCCAACGCCGGATGCACGCTAGTCAGGTACTTATACCAGAAATTGTGCACCATGTCCGGACCTGGAGCTTTCCAGTTACATGCTTTTTTCAAAACCGCTGAAACAGCTAAAGCTGTGATGTTCGTCAGCTCCATTTCAGGGTTATTGCTTGCTCTTGCTTTCTCCAGTTGGAACCACGCAGTGTCCAAATTGCTTCTGTTAGTTTTTCCCCAAACGTTTGACCAATAGTTAGTCATTTCTTCCAATTGAGGCACTTCGGTGTCTTGCTGGTTATATTGCTGTAAACTCAGTTCACGATAGAACCTTTTTTCGTCTGTCTGAAAGGTTCGATTTTGTTGCCTTCTTGCACTACTTTTCTTGTACCGACGCAGTCTAGTAGTAAGAACATCAAGTCTCTCCCGCTGGGAGTCTATAATCTCATCCAATATTGCTGGTGTCAATGTCTCGATGTACCGAGGGTGGATGATTTTAATAACATGGTGTATCAGCTTTCTGGTTCGATTTCCTTCCTTATATTGAGACAGTCGACCCAATTTGCACCTTACTTTGCTGACATCCATATCCAACCTGATCTTCCATGGCGGATCTCGCTCCTGTCTTCGGGCGAAGACTGCATTTATAGGCCTAGTTCTGCGGCCCAACGTTCTAACGGTTGCCACAGCTGCACAGTATACAAGAGTTTGCACCTCTAACGCATTTTGTGTTGCGTTCAAATGCATAGGTGAAACCTTGCTGTTAAGGTGTTCTATTAGTGCACGCAGATCATTTGTGATGTTCATCTTGGGCAGTGAATGCCTTTGTGTTGGTTCTACATGTCTGAACTCTAGTAGAGCATGACCAAAATTCCTTTCAAGGTGCTGTAGATTTTCTGGGACTTCGCTGTTTATATCATCGTTTATGATATCCGGATGTGGTTCTAGTCCATCCGGTACTTGATGTTCATTATCCCTAGCACCTATGTCTTCAGCTGCAATCAAGTTTTCGTTTTCCACATCTTCCAATGGAAGTTCATCAATAGGAAGCTGCTGTTCCACTTCCATTTCGATGGCAGCTATTTCAACAGCCGAAAGCAATTTGTTTACAGATATCGAGCATTTTTGATCTGCTAGATTCTGCTCATTTATTCTTGTAGCTAGCCCTGAGTACTCAAGTAAGAAGAGACGACGATGTTCTCTCCTTACACTTTGCCCACTTTTCTTTGCCAAAAAATAAAAGCGCATCACATCTCTGTTCATATGGTATGTCCATTTTAATCGCTTCCTTGGTTGTTGAACTTCGGCTTCTGGCACTGGTTGTATTAGGCCATCTACCTCCGGAGGATGTGGTGGTGCTGGATCATCACTAGGTTGAGGAAGAACATCAATTGCCACTGCTTGTTCCTGTGACGCGGCTTTCTCTAACTGCTGTTCATTGCCGTTGTTCTTCCACTCCAAATCAACCTGCTGTTTTATCTCCATTGCTCGATCGTCTGAGATGAGTAGATTAGTCCTGATGTCCTTCACCTTAGAGATAAGATCTCTCAATGCGACTTTCTCTATTTGAGGATAATTTGCGGCAAATTTCGTTCTGAAATTTTGTCCTTTTTTGCGTGATGTTTCAAACTTCGCACTTTCATAATAGAGACGCATCAATTCCTCATTCATTGTGGTATCCCGCTTGATGCTCTCCCACGGTATTTCTGTTGAAGTGGTTGGCTGCAAGTAGCTAACGCTAGAAAAAGCATCCTCAGCAGACGCAGTTGATGTTTCACTGCTTACCGTATGTCGCAGATGTTCTTGCTGGCCAGCTGTTTGATTAGTGAGATCTGCCTGACCATCTCGCAGCTCACCATCACCACCGTCCCGCATGCTGTGGCCCCCAGCGGTGGCTCCAGGGGCGCACCGACGATGCTCAGGTAGCGACAAGCGTTTCAAAATTTTTAAAATACTCTCCATTATCATTTATGGGTTTGGTGTTCCTCTTAGTCACTTTCCTCTTCGTTTTCTGCCTGTCTGGCATGGGAAACCCTGTCAGTAGCAATGCTACGGCCAACATAGCCTTCGAATTCATGAGAGGAAAGCTCAAGCCCTACCGCGACGACAACGCGAGAACACCTTCGGTAGGGATACATTATTATTAGAGAAGTTGTAGGCTCCGGAAGCTTCGATCATGATTCCTTAAAGAAACCAATTCCAAAGCTACTGGAACGTGTACGTCATCCGCTTCTGCTCCTTCTGTCCTAGAAGGTAAGCAAGAGCGGGAAATTTACGCGTGATAAGATGGACTTTGTAGCCTTGGTACAGCTTACTCAGCTCGAAAAGAAGTGCTTGATATTTCGCCTGTTTTTCTCCCTCCTTTGCCGTGATATTACCATCGGCTGGTGCCGAGAATTCAATCACGTAAATGATCTTGTTCTTCAGATGCTGGAGGACAATGTCAGGCTTCGTAGCACTGATACGTTGAGTGGCGGAGAATGAGAAATTCCAGTAGATCTTACACTGATCATTCTCCACAACTGACTCGAGTTCCCCCTGGGCGTATGGCAAGACGGGCAATAGATCAACACCATAGAAATGCCTAAGATGGTAATATATCACTTTTAGAGCTGTATTGTGTCTCTCTATGTACGCGCAGCGTGCATATTTAGAGCATCCACTGAGAACATGTCCAAGTGTTTCGGGCTCTTGCTTGCACGCTCGGCAGTTGGTATCGCGTACAGGTATATTCATTATGTGCTCGCGGTAAACTAAGGTGTCTATAACGCCGTCTTGACAGGCAAAAAGAAATCCCTCGGTCTCCGATCTCAATCCAGCAGACTTGAGAAACATGTTGGACAGACCCATCGAGAGCTCTTCTCTACGTAGGATGCCGTAGAACTTACCATGGAGGGGTTTCTCAGCATGTTCTCTTAGTAGGAGCGTATGTTCTGCTTCCTGTATACGACTTTCGAGCACCAGAGGTGTTAGTGATGCTAGGCCATGTGTAATGTTGCTGGAATCAAATGGGAGGTCAAGCTCCTCTGCGGCCCTATCTGCTGCATGGTATAGAAACACTGCAGCATTGGCGACTTCATGTTGATGTACGAGTCGCATGAGGGAATCCGTGCTTTTTAGAACTGAGCAGGCTGTAGCCAGAACCGTTCTTTGATGAAGACACTCTAAGCTTAGCAATCCTCTACCCCCTTTATCGCGAGGGAGATATATTCGAGGTACGGAAGATCTAGGATGAAGACTTCGTTGTATTGTCATCATCTTGCGTGTGCTTCGATCAAGTTGTTTTAACTCATCGACGTTCCATTTTACTGCACCAAACGTGTAAGCAGTATAGGAACGGCCAGCATATTGGTCGCCTGGATCTTATTCTTTCTAGATAATTCGGAAGCCCAAATTTTTCTGAGAATTTGGCGATACCTTTTTCCAAGGGCCGTTTTCAAGTTATGCACATTTTGGGTTTCCGCTTGCGGTATTCCAAGATATGTATATGTTTCTCCAATACCAAGATGTTGAATGGTATTTCCGCCTATGAGTTGAACATCCTGATCGTCACTGGATGATGTAGTTTCTAGTCTTCCTTGGTGTAGGTGGACGCAAGCACACTTGTCCAGTCCGAAGCTCATGCCAATCGCTTTAGAATACCCATTTACCGCATCTACAAGGATGTTAAGGTCCTTTTTTGAGGAAGCAAAGAGTTTAAGGTCGTCCATGTATGAAAGGTGGTTGACCTTATATTCTCTTCTGTTCGGCAGGCCACATAGGTATCCAGAGCTTTTGCCTCGGAGCACAATAGATAGAGGCAAGAGGGAGATGCAGAAAAGTATCGGACTTAGAGAGTCTCCTTGAGAGACGCCCCTCTTATATGTGACAAAGCTTGTAGTCACTTGTCTTTTGTCAAATGTTATGACAAATCTTGTCCGCCACAAGAGCATAAGCTCTTTTATGCATCTCACTATTTTTGGATTCACCTCCATGCACTCAAGGAGCTTGATAAGTAGCTCATGGTTCGTGTTATCGAATGCCTTACGGTAATCAATCCAAGCCATGGACAGATTGCGTCGATACCTGATCGAGTCCTGGGTAATACACCTGTCTATTAACAGGTTCTCCCTGCAACCTGCCAGCCCTCTCTTGTATCCACGTTGTTCGACTATTGCACTCCATACCGGCTCGATAGATGTCAATATCCTCTCTTTGAGGATGCCAGTGAATAGCTTGTAGCTGGTGTTTAAACAAGCTATGGGCCTGTAGTTCTTTGGACATGACAAATCTCCGGCCTTAGGGATCAATACCGTGCGTCCTTCCACTAGCCACTGCGGGACGGGTTGTTCTCCGTTTAAGAAAGTAGTAAATATACGAGCTAGATGTTGGTGCGTAGAAGTAAACTTCTTCCACCAAAAGTTGTTGATTTTATCTGGCCCTGGCGCCGAAAAGTTCTTAGTTCTAGCGATAACTTTCTTCACTTCTTCAGCAGTAAT
>CAKNXH010046277.1:0-12388 GCA_932178445.1 Andricus quercusramuli
AACCTTGCATCGCAAGGTTGAGGCAAGTTTGTCGCAAACTGTTGTGCCATCTGGGCGTGTAAAATTATAAGAAGTTTCATGTGAAATTGTAAATAAATGGGGAAAAGAATGAAAATATGCCCTAGCGGGACCGTGAACAAAGCGTGACCGTACGGCCAGGCAATTGCCGAACCGTTCCGCTCAGGAGGTCCGCTAGGGACTCGTTTAGGAGAATTTTGTTCCCTTTCTTATAAACTGATATAAGAAAAATATTTGCAACTCTCTACAATTTTTATATTGATCTTTGCTCAAATTTTCGGTATTACCGTCATTTAAACAAAATTTTCGTGAAATAATGTTTACCTCATTGACAAAAAAAAAGATTTCAATATCCTCTTCAAGTCTTGAGAACAAGTTTCTTTTTCTATACTTGGATCTAAATTTATCAAATAATAGGACTGAATAGTCTCTCTTATTGATTTTCGAAGTCTTGCCATAACTGGGTTAGGCCAGTTAGACACACGCAAACAAATAGAATCTGTAAGCATCCCTAAATAAGCAGAAACTTTCACATTCGAACAAAAATAACCAAACTCCCAAAAAATGTTATTAATTTGTAATTCGCATCGAAAAAATATTACATTTTTCCATTTAAAAAAATCTTCAACTTAATTTGTAATTCCAAAAATGAAATCTTATTTGGGGTCTGGATTTCAAAGTGTGTAGTGCGAAATCAAAAAGTTTGCAATGGAAATTCAACTTTGTTTTCTAAGAAAAATTTTTTATTTTCTAAGCTAATATTTTTAAATTACTAAATATAAATGAAAGTCGTCTTCAGAAGTGAATTCCAGTTTTCTGATTTTAAATAAAAATATTTTTTGGTTGAAATATCAACTGTTTTGTTTTAAAATTTGTTTTTTGTTGAAATTTTATATTTTTGAGTTGAATATTTTAACTGTTTTGTAAAAACTTCGTCTGTTTGGCTTCAGAATTCAACAATTTTGTTGAAATTTATTTGATTTCTGAACTGAAAAATCTTTTTGGCTGAAAATCGAACTATTTTTGGTGTAGATGATTATTTATTTATTTTATTCAAAATTTATCTCCTTGGTCGAAAATATAACTTGTTTGCTAAACAATCTTTTCTTTTGGTAGAAAATAATGTCATTCGTAGCAAATTCATCTACTTGGTGGAAAATTTAACTATTTGGCTGAAAATAAACATTTTTTTATTCGATATTTTCAGGAATAAAATTTGTCTATTTTGTACAAAATTTGTCTTTTTGGCTTAAATACTCTAGAATTTGCTTCAAGTTTTTTTTCTTTCTTGAATGAAAAATCGTTTCCTGTGAAAATTCAAAAATGTAATTTTTTTTGGATGAAAATTCATGTTTTTTTTTTTTATTATTCAATTCATGTTTTGGACTAAAAATGTAACTATTCCAGTTAAAGATTCATTTGGTTGCAAATTTAACTATTGGGTTCAAAATTAACATTTTTCTTAAAGTTTCATATTTTCGGGCAGAAAATTCGACACTTTTGTATCAAATTCGCCGCTTTGGCTAGAAAAATCAAGAATTTGGTTGATGAATCATCAAATAAGTTAAAATTTATGATTTTATAGTTTTTTACGCCAATATTTTTTTATTTTCAAAAATAAATCAAATTTGTCTTTATAGGTGAATTTAAGTGTTTCTGATTCAAAATAAAAATATTTTTTGGTCGAAATAGCAACTATTACATTTTAGTCGAATATTCATCTCTTTGGTTGAAAATATAAACTATTTTGTCTAAAAATTCACCTGTTCTAGTCAAAAATTACTCTTTTGTACTAAAAATGTAGTTATTCCACTTAAAGATTTATCATATAAATTGAAATTTCATCTTTTCATTCAAAAATGTAACTACTTTGTTGAAAATTCTTTTTTTTTTTGTTGAAAACAAATTGTTTTGGCAGAAAATTTAACTCGTCCACTTGAAGATTTATCATATTTTTTAAAATGTATCTCTTTGATCGAAAATTCAAATTTTCTGTCAGAACGATTTTTAACAAAAAAAAAGAAAAGAATTTTCAACAAAATAGTGACATTTTTGACTAAAGAGATGAAATTTCAATTCATGTGATAAATCTTTAACTGGAATAATTAGATGTTTAGTACAAAAAAATACATTTTTAATTGAAACAGCTGAATTTTTCAACAAAATAGTTTCTGCCCGAAAATATAAAAATTTAAAAAAAATGTTAATTTCAAGTCCAATAGATAAATTTTCAACCAAATTGATGTATTTTCTAGGAAGATTAATTTTCTACCAAAAAGGTAAGTTTTCGACAAACAAATTCCATTTTCAACCAAATAGATGAAGTTTCAAATTAGACGATGAATCTTACACTGGAATAGGTAAGGTAGAAATCCGGCCACGTGACCCACAAGAAACATGGCCTTGATAAAAATTAACTTCTCTAATTGAAAATTTTATATTTGGTTGAAAATTTATATTTTTTTTTGTAGAAAGTCGAACTATTTGGGTGAAAGTTTAAATACTTTTTTAGAATTCATATTTTTGGTTGAAGATTCGTCTACCTATTTGGTTAAAAATTAACGCTTTTATTAGGAAAATATATCTTTAGGTAACAAAATTCGCCTGTTTTGTTTTAAATCCGTGTTTTATGGCGTGGAAATGCAACAATTTAAATAGAATATTTGTTATTTCTTGAAAAAAAAATCGTTCGTACAAATGCGACTACAGTCGCAGTTCGTCGAGATTACCGCGGAGGACCTGGGTATGCCGCCCGAATATTAACAGAGTTCAGGGACACTCCAGTCGAAGCTGGTGGATGCCTGTACTCGCGGAACTATCGACGGTTGGGGACGCACCAGTCGAAGCTGGTGGATGCCCATCGCTCCAAATAAATTGGAGGTTAACCCGCCAGACAAGCTGGCGGATAAGTGCCGCTCTCTGGTCCTGCATGGCGTTATAACCCCTTGCCTCTACCTCCGGTTGCCCGGTGGAGGTGGTGGTTACCGTAGTGGGGTCAGACGGCGGCTGTGATTGGTGGCGCTGACTCACGTGGTTTGACGTTCTCAGCGGAGAGGGGCTCGCTTACCGCGTTGAGTGCTGACTGACCGTATTTCTCGCGCGCTTGGGCCTGTTTGATTCTGATGATTCTAGTCGTGAGCACTTATCTCTAGCAATTTAGTCAATCCATGATATACAGGGTGACAAAAAATAAGTGTATACAAACTTCCACACACGATTAAAAAAACACAATTACTTCGTACCCAATGCATGAATTTTTTTCTTATTCTATGAATATGTGGTACATGAAATTTTGTTGTTTTAATGTTTGAGGTTTATTTAAATTGCTTACTTCACCATGTCAAATGATCGTATAGCGATTATAGCATTGCATCAGTTGGGCAAACGCAATTGTGAAATCGCACGGGAGCTCGGCATTGCACGTTCACCAGTTTGTCGTGCAGTAAAACGGTTTAAAGAGCTTGGCCATTAAGGTGACCGTCCAGGAAGAGGAAGAAATCGTACCGTCAACACTTCCAGAACCCGTCAAATCATCAAAAAACGAGTAATGCGTAATTCCAATATTTCTATGAGAAAAGTAGCTCGCGAGACGGGTATTAATCGTGAGTCGGTGCGTCTCATAGCAAAAAAAGAACTTGGACTTCATCCTTACAAGCTACGAAAAGGCCAGCTCCTGACCGATGAAAACAAGCTTGTACGGCTTCAAAGATGTCGCTTGCTTTTGCGCCAAGCCGCAGGTCTGCGCTGGGAAAAAATTGTCTTCTCAGATGAGAAGCTCTTTACTGTTGAGCAAGTGCACAACCGACAAAACGACAGGAATTGGTCTACAGAAGCTCCTGGACCATCATCTGTCATAGAACATCGACAAAATCCTGTATCTGTTATGGTGTGGGGCGGGATATGCACCAGTGGCAAGACACCCCAGATTTTTGTCGAAAAAGGAGTCAAAATCAACAAAGATGTCTATTGCAAAGATATTCTGGAGGACGTAGTACTTCCTTGGGCCCAACAGCACTTTGGCGATGAAGAATGGACGTTTCAACAGGACTCGGCTCCAGCTCACAGGGCAAAAAAGACCCAAGATTGGTGCAAGACACATTTTCCAAATTTCATCACACCTCAAGAATGGCCACCGTACTCACCGGATCTTAATCCCATGGACTATAGTATATGGTCAATTTTAGAGGCAAGGGTCTGTGCTACACGGCACAAAACTTTGGAGTCCCTAAAGCAAACGCTGCTTCAAGAGTGGGATCGAATAACAGTGGAGGAGCTGCGGCCCGTAGCAGAGAATTTTGTAAAGCGATTAAGGTTGTGTATTCGTGCTAAAGGTGGTCACTTCGAAACTTAGTTGCTAATAGTATTACTTAGGCATTGTATAATTACTTTCTACCGTTTGTTTTTCATTTTCGTTCATTATAAATTTTTCTCACTCAAAAATGTTGTATACACTTATTTTTTGTCACCCTGTATAGACTGATAGATTCTGGTCTATACGATTGGGTTTGACTGCTTAGTTGGGCCAAGATGATTACCAAGGAATTGTGAATTATGAAGAGAAAAATAATACTATGAATTGATTGGACATTTTCACGCGTAGTGTTTGAACATTTTTACAAAACAAAGTGACGTCGCGGAAGGTGCGTGGCGTACCGCACGGAGGTGGTGTTTCGGATGAAGGATTGTGGCGTGTATCCGAACGCCAACGAAAAAAGTTTTACAGTGCAGTGTAGAAACGACTAGTGAAAATGAGGAGCAATAAACGCTCGAAAACATCCGTAGAATCGGTTGCTACCTCAAATCGGTATGGAGCACTCTCGGAAGATGAGACGGAAAACCTTAGACACAAAAACGAAGAGGACAACAGCTCAGGCATGGACGAGGACAGTGCCGATGAAAGTACCGATGCCCAGACTGGCACGACAGACAAAAAAGTCAACATACCACCTATTATCATCACACGGGCGATTGCAGACTATGCGGGGACTATCAAGAAAATTAAGGGATTCACGGTCAACAAAAATGTAAAAGTAGCAATAACCAAAGAGGGACTGTCAGTCTGAGTAGACACTATCGAGGACTACAACGCCCTAAAACTAGAACTCCACAGGGAAGGAGTTCCATATTTTACCCATGGATTTAAAGGGCAGAAAAACAGAAATCTGGTCCTTAAGGGCCTTCCAAATCTACCCATGGAGGATATCTTCAACGTGATTATATCACCGGATGTAGGATGCACAAAAGTGGCGCTGTTAAAGAGCCGCAAGAAGGAAGAAGAAAAGGAAAAGAAGAGTAACGAAGATAAAATCACCAAGGTTTATCACCCAAATTTTCTAGTGGTATTCAGACCAGATGCGGACATGAAAAAAGTGAGAAACATTAGGTATTTATGCTCAGTCAGGATATACTGGGAAACTTTTAAAAACACAAGGCGTGCTACGCAATGCAGAAGATGCCAGAAGTTCGGACATAGGACGTCCTTTCGCAAAAATCCACCAAAGTGTGTTAAATGCATTGGTGATCATCTCACTAGCATGTGCACAAAGACTCGAGAACAGCCAGTGCAATGTATCAACTGCTTGGGAGCACACCCAGAAAACTATTCAAAATGTGAAACTTATATCAAGCACTTAGAAAAGGTGGACTCTTTCAAAAGTGCAAAGTCTTATGACGTGAGACGGCGCACAGGGCTGGAGCCCTCTCAAAAAACACATCAAAGTTTTCCACCGATGAAAACAACGACTCAAAAGGTGCTTACAACACAAGGAGCAGCCAAGCACACATGGAATATACAGAAGGGCGAGGTGCTTACAACCAGTGAAGCAGCCAAGCACATGTGGGATGGACAGAATGGCGAGGTGCTTACAACCCATGGAGCAGCCAAGGACATAAGAAGAGGAGGACATGAACAAGGGGATCTACAGCAGCGGAGCCAACAACTGAATTCCGATTTTTGCGAGCTCACCGACGAGCTACAAAAGCTGAATAAAACGTGCAATATAGCTAGGATGCTGAGGTAAGTAAAATTATTAAATGCGAGATTAGTTTCGTGTAAAAATGACCTGGAAAGAAGTTTTTTCGAGTATTATTACAAATGGCAGTGATTAGGTCGAGAACTAGGATATTAAATGTTGCGCATTGGAATGCGAATAGCTTGCGTGGTAATCTGAGTGAATTGAAAGATTTCTTAAGGGACCATAAAGTAGATATCATGCTCATAAATGAGACTACATTAATCCCTAGTGCAAATATATATGTGCCGGGATATAATAAAATCCGTAAGGATAGGCTAAATGGTAGAATGGGGGGAGGAGTCCTCATCTTAATTAAAATGTCAATAAGATGCTGTGAGGTGGAAATAAATACTAACAGTATTGAGGCAGTTGCAATTAAAATGATGGACAACTTTGGTAATTGTATCAGCATATAACCCACGTCAAAAGAAACTTGATACAGAAGACTTAAACTTAATTTTCAAACTGGGGAGGAAAGTCTTACTTTATGGCGATTTAAACGCAAAAAATATGGCGTGGAAATGCTTTAGGGGAAATGCAAACAGCAAAATATGCCAGGACTTTGCTAGCAGAAATTTGCTAAAAATATTAATACCAGCTAATTTCACGCGAACTAGACACCTCAAATTTATATTATAAATAAACCATTTTTTGTACAATGATTGTAAAATTTAAACATATGATCAATAAAGAGAATTTCAAATCAAAAATTAAATTCTCTGTGAGGTTTTGTAGCAATACTTCTTTTTACCCAAACAGTATTATGATTCGCGAAAACGTAACTGACTGTATAGGAACATAAAACGAGCGATAACATAAACAAATAGGCCGCGTTCAATTTAAAACACTAGGTACCTCAAATTTGTATTATAAATAATCAATTTTTGTATAATTATTGTAAAATTTTATTTTATGATCAATAAAAAAAAATTTTTTTAATTAAATTCTCTTAGGCTAAATGGCATGTTACATGTTTTGTTTAAAATTCGTGTTCTGTGGAGTGGAAATTCAACAGTTCACATTTACATGTCATTTTTATTATTTCTTGACGAAAAATCGTTTGCGGTAGAAAATTGAACTATTTTCTTCATTAGTAATCATATTATTTAAGAATTCTCTCTTTGGTAGGAAATGTAACTTTTTCATTGAAAATTTGTCTTTTTTGTGTAAAAAATTCAAGTGCTTGGTATAAATTTCGTCCTTTTGGCTTGGAGATTCCAGTATTTTATTCAATATTCATAATTTTAGTTGAAAATTCATCTCTTTGGTTCAAGATGTAACTATTTTGTTAAAAATGTTTTTGTTATTGTTGTTGAAAATTAATATTTTACTGAAAATCTAGAAAATAGATAGATTAAGTTTTTGTTATTTATAATAAAATTTCAAATGTTATCTCTTCGGTCAAAAATGTAACTATTTTGTTAACGACTTATTTTGTTTTTTGTTCAAAATTAATTGTTTCAACTGAAAACTGGACTACTTCAGTAAAAGATTCATCATATAATTTTGAAAATGTTTCTCTCTTGCCGAAAATCTAACTTGTTTGTTAAAAGTTCGTCTTTTTTGGTAGAAAATTAATTATCTGGATAAAAATTTTATATGTTTCGCTAAAAGTTAATATTTGTCTTGAAAGATTCATATTTCCGGGTAGAAAATTCAATCGTTTTGCAAATAACTCGTCTGTTTGGCTTTAAAAATCCATAATTTGTTTGAAAATTGATGTATTTTGTTGAAAATTTGTCTTTTTGGTCGGAAAATTCATCTTTTCGCCTAAAAAAACTAATTACCAGCAATTTAAATTATCTTCATTAAATTTTCTTATCGAATCTTGATAGCATTCAAATATATTAGATTCGAATATTCGCGCCAAGAATTTGGTACTTCAAATTTCCGTCAGAGCTCAGCACCTCTTGGACAAATGCAGCGCCTCGCGGTAAAAATATGAAGCTCAATGACATAAAATTGTACTCCTTCGGTAATATTAAAGATATTTATCAAATGCGCCATTGAAAAATCTAATTTTGAACCTTGTCATAGTCTTTCTATCTCATTGCATTTCAATTTTTAAATAGACAATCACTGCCCTCGAATCGTTTGGAAATTGTTGAACGATACGTTCATTATTATTTTATATTTCAAGATATATTTTCATAATTCCCGCTCATTCTTGACATTTGACGTGTGGGGAACTTACCAGCCGCTAGGTGGTACTAGCTGTTTTTGCCAAAAACGCGCGAAAATTCAAATTACATTAATGAAAAATTCCTTTTTGTATACAAATTAATAATAAAAGTGTACAGTATGGATGAATTTTCAACCAAAAGGATGAATTTTCAAACAAGAAAATTAATTATCTAATGAAAAGTCAAATTTCCAACAAAATACATGTAATTTCAACCAAATAGAAATTTCAAAAGTTCAACTATTTGGCAAATAGTTGAACTTTTGACTAAAAAAAGATTTTTTAGCAAAAAATTAATTTTCAACCAAAAACATCAATTTTTGAATAAAAATGAAATAGTTAAAAATTGTCATTTAAAAACATTAATTTTTCAACAAAGAAATAACCAAATTTTGAAAAAAAACTGATGAATTTTCAACCAAAGAAATAGATTTTTAAACAAGAAGGATAATATTCTACCCAAAAGAAAAATTTTCAATTTTTACCCAACAATGCTATATTTAAATTTCCAGTTTACAAAATAATTTTCAATTGAAACAAACGAAGCTTCAACAAAATAGTTAATTCTTCAAGCAAAGAAATGAATTTTGAACAAAAAAGATGATTGTTCAACCACGATGAATAATATTCTCACAATAAGACGAATTTACAATTTTAAACAAAAAATCCTAAACAAGAATAGAATACTCAAATTTTCAGTTAAAAAATTAATTTTTAATCAAAAAAGCTGATTTGGAACAAAATTAACGTCAATTTCAGTTTATTAAAATTTCCCGACCCTGTAAGATTTTACCTGATGTTCCATTTATATAAAATATAAAATAAGTAAAATAAAAATAAAAAATTGTAAACAAGTGGAATTTTCAACGTGAAAGATCATTTTTCAAACAAGAAGATTAATTTTTTTTTAAATATATGAATTATGAATCATACAGTTGAGTTCTTAATTGAAAAAGATGAATTTTTTTCCCAAAATAGAATATCTAATTTTTCATTTAAATACAAACGAATTTGAAAAAAAAAAAGAATTTTCGACAAAATAGTTCAATTTTCAACCAAATAGATAAACTTTCAAACAAGAATGAAAATTTTCTATTAAAAAAGATTAATTGCGAGCTATAAAAGAAGATTAATTTTCTAATGGAAATTCAATTTTTCAACAAAATAGTTGGATTTCCAACTAAAGGAATTCATTTTTAAATAAAAAAAATAAAACTTCAGCCAAAATTGGAATAGTTAAATTTTCAGTAAAAAAATAATTCTCAACCAGAAAATTTTTTTTTTCAAGAAAATAGTTAAATCTTGAACTAAATGGACGAATTTTCAATAAAATGCATGACTTTTTAACCAAACAGTAGAATTTATCTTCTACCAAAAAAAGAAAAATTTCAAGTTTTCAACCCAAGAAATAAATTTCAGCCAAAAAGATGACTTTCAAAACAAGAAGAAGAATTTTTCACTGAAAAACTCGAATTTTTAACAGAAAAAAATTTATTTACACAAAAATGGAGTACCTGAATTTCCGTTTAAAAAAATTAATTGCCTGCCAAAAAAAAATATAATTTTTAATAAAGTAGTTCATATTTTAACCAAATAAATGAATGTTTATCTCAAAAAGATAAATCTTTGAGCATAAGAAAAACGAGTTCGAAAAAAAAATTGTTAAATTTTCATCCAAAGAAAATATTTTTTAAGCAAAATAATGATTTTTCACCAAGAAGATGAATTTTTTCATCAAAATGGATGAATATTGAATAAAAGAAATGAAATTAATAAATTCGCAAAAAAATAAAACCCTTAACAAAAATACAATACTCATATTATAATTTTAAAACATTAATTTTCAACCAAAAGAGCGAATTTTGAACGAAATAGTTTCAAAACAAAACAAAAAAAAGAATTTTCTACAAAAATAGATGAATTTTTGAATTTTTAACTGAAAAAGATAAACTTTCAAGCAGAAGAAAAACGAATTCTCTATCGAAAGATCCTGAAAACATAACATTTGTTAGTTTCCGTCATTAAAATTAAAAAACTTTAATTAAAAAAGAGCAATTTTCCATTTATTACATTTGAATTTTCGCGGAACTTTGACTAAAGCCGCTAGCGCCGCCTAGCGTATCGCAAGCTAACTTTCCTATTGTACTCCTTCGGTAAGAGAGTAATAAAACATTAACCAAATAAGCCATGGGTCACGTGACCGGATTCCTACCTTACCGACACTTTTTTTAATTGTCAACTCATTTCCAAACGAATAGCCACATCGAGTTGAAAATTATGGATAAAAAATAAGAAGCACTAAGATACGCGTCTCTGGTCCTAAATTGCAATAATCATGAAAGAAGTTTTTTTTTGTACAAAATTTGTTGTTGTTTTTTTCATGATTATTACAATTGAGGATCAGAGCCGCCTTCCGTAGTGCTTCCTATTTATTATCCCAAATTTTCAACTCGTTGTGGCTATTCGTGTGAAAATAAGTTGACAGATAAAAAAAGTGTCGGTAAGGTAGGAATCTGGTTACGTGACACACTCGTCACATGGCCTTAATAAATCAAATTTTGGACCTCGTTACAGTCTTTCTATCCCATCTAGATTCAATTTATAAATATAACCAGCACACCTCTGAAACTGTTCTAAAATATATTCACTATTCAATATATAGTTGAATCTTTAACTAAAAAATATACATTTTCAAGCATAAGAAAAGCAAATTTCCAAAAAGATATTTTAATTTTCAATAAAAAAATAAAGTTTTTAATCAAAAATCATAGTTTCAATCGAAAAATGTTTTTATTTAAAATTAAAAAGCGTTGAATTTATCCAAAACGGCGGATTTTCAAGAAAATAGTTGAATTTTCAAGCCAAAATGCCGATTTTCTATACAAAAAAAATTTATTTTCATCCCGAAATATAACATTTGTTAGTTTTCGTCATAAAAAGTAGAACACTTTCAGTAAAAAGAAAATAATTTTTCATTTAACAAATTTGAATTTTCGCGCAACTTCGGCCGAAGCAGCTAGTGCCACCTAGCGGCCTCTTAGCGAACTCCTTTGTTAGTACTCCTTCGGTAAAGAGAATAATAAAACATTCATCAAATACGCTATTCAGCTATTAATAAATCAAATTTTGGACCTCGTCGTAGACTTTCTATCCCATCTAGTTCCAATTTATAAATAGAACCATCACACCTCTCAAACTCTTCTAAAATACATCCACCACATTTTTTATTTAAAAAAAATCAAAAAATACTTTCGTAATTCCCGCTCATATTTGACATTTGACATTGCTTTGACGTAATGGATCGAAGTAGCAGAAGGCAGTGAAAATGAGAGCCTGAAAAATATCCTTTCAGTTTGCATTTTCATATTTAGATGCACGGATCTTGATTTGACGTGTCTCAAGTTTATAACCAACCTCAAAAATGCTTGGTACGACAAAATTATTTTCCAAAAATCGTGAAATTTTGTGATTTTCAAAGTGAGTGGCATAATTGCATTTTGCTCATGCAACTTTTGTTGCAGGTTGTTGCTGGTGTTGTTCGGCTTTACGACCGAGGTACAAAAGACTCGTTGACAATATCTTCCCGGTTAATCCGCAGGTGAGTTTTTTTTTTGTCATTGTTTTTAATAAGTTGTTGACTGTTTTTTTCTCTCTCATTACTCTGATTATAAGCAATTATTCTTGTGATTATGCATTTTTTTGTGGAAAATTGTCAGGAGTGAAGTATATTCTTGTCACTTTTTGTCATTGACAATATTGGTTTTGAGGAACTAACCTAGTTTTCAAGTTTCCGGTAGAGGCCTTGATGTCAAAGTCTAAAAATACAAGTGAGTCTTTGGAGTTTGGCAAAAGAATTTTCAACAAAATTGAGATTTTTAATTAGTTAATTGCAATTTTGGACTTTAGAACCCTTTCTTTCGAAAAAAAACTCGGTTTATTTTCCAAGATTTTGTTATGGATTTTACAGAAAATCTTATATGATTCGAGAGCTAAAAATTTAACTGTTTCATTGAAAATTAATATTTATTCATATATTATATTCATATTTCCAGAAAAAACGCAAATATTTATTTTAATTTATGACGTTCATTCTAAACATCCGTTAACACAACAACAGAGAAAAGAGAAAAAAATACTTAAAATGTTCACTAAAAAATATTAATTTATTACAAAA